>CM042017.1:17009149-17149149 GCA_023525715.1 Cichorium intybus | reverse complement strand
TTATCATTTTTTTTTCATGATAGAGGTGTCATTCACCAATTTTCATACATATAATAACCTCAACAGAACTTCGTATTTGAACATAGGCATCAACACCTACTCAATATGGCACGTGTTTTGTTATTCCAATCAAGCACTCTTATGCCTTATCGGTGAGTGTATTCTTTGTGTCGCTTTCTTAATCAATCAAACTCTATCCATGATTCTTGGTAACATTTAGTAATATGAAAGTCTATACAACATATTACATGAATATGATCATCTTCGTTCTTTTGGCTGCTTAGAATTTCCTTATACTTCACATATAGCTCGAACTAAGTTTGATCCAACTACACAATCTTGTGTTTTCTGTGGTTATCTCGATGGAATGAAGGCTTAAAGATTGTAAAATATTGAAACCAAATGAGTGTTTGTTTCCATAGATGTTGTGTTTCATGAACATACATTCCTTTTTCAACACTCTACTTATAAAACTCAAGAAAATCCTTTTCCAGATCATGTTATTCCCACCATTCATGACATGCCTTATCCTTATGAATTGTATCTAATATCTCTGTCCAATAATCATCAAGATTCTTCTACAAACTCCCATATCAACATGTTCCTCCTTCTCCTGCTAAAATATCTAATCTAGTTCCCTCTTGTACAACAAAAATCTGTGTTCAACCCTCTTATTTACAAGAGTATCATTGCAATTTAGTGCAAATGTTTATATTCCATTTTCTTCCATGTACACTTTTATGATATAGTAACGTATTCATGAACTCAAATTTTTCTAAATTCTCGATGGGGGATAGGGAGTTCATGGAAGGTCCTTTTTCGAGAGATGAGATTGAGTTGACCGTTAAAAGCTGTAGCAATGATGAAGTACCCAGCCCGAATGGCTTTACCTTTAAAGTTATTAAAGAATTTTGGGATTCTTAAAAGCTGACATTTTCTCCTAAATTAAGCATTTTGAAAACACTGGAAAATTTAGTAAAGGGTGTAACGCTTATTTCATTTCTCTTATTCCTAAATGCAAGGATCCCTTATTTATAAAAGATTATAGTCCCGTCAATCTTATTGGGTGTATCTACAAGATTCTTTTGAAAGCTCTTTCTTTTAGGCTCAAGAAAGTTATTGGTAAAATCATTGGACCAGAGCAAATAGCGTATATTGAAGGAATGCGCATTCTTGATGGCCCCTTATCTTGAACGAGATTATTTCGTTGGCTAAGATATTAAAATGAAAATCCTTATTTTTAATGTCGACTTTGATAAAGCCTTTGATTTCGTAAATTGGGTTTTCTTGATTTGATCATGGAACAAATGAACTTTGGTCCAAAATAGAGGATGTGGATTTATGGTTGTTTATTTTCTGCAAGGGTTTTGATTCTTATCAATGGATCTCCGACTAAGGAGTTTCCTATTGAAAAATGTGTGAGACAAGGAGACCTGAATTGTCTTTTCTCTTTGTTATTGTCATGGAAGCCCTTAGTATTTCAGCTAAAGAAGCTTGTGATTGTCACAATTTTAATGGTGTTTCCCTTCCAAATAACGGGCCTTGTATATCTCATATTATGTACGCGAATGTCGTGTCTTTTATGGGTGAATGGTTTGAATCGAATCTCATTAACCTTAATAAGATTCTTCGATGTTTTCATATTGTTTACATCCTGGGGGTTGAAATTATTGAGCTTAATTGTCTTGCTAGTACGTTTTCTTGTGAGCCGGTCACGTTTTATGTACATATATTTGTTTCTGTAACACCCGGCTTTTAAAATAAAAACACCCCTGAAAATTTTTCATTTAAAACAAAGGTTTCAATACGTAAAACCATAACAAAAGGGGGTATATTTCATTAAAAACGGGTACAAGTGTATCAAGGAGAGTATAAAATACCACAATCTCCTTTGAAGCCGGGCTGCTACTGACAGCATCTATAAGTCCCACTTCTTTAGTCACGGGCTCTATCTTTTCCCTCATCAGGATCATGCTAACCTGCAGGGACATTTAACAAATATCGTGAGCTATAAAGCTCAGTGAGTAATCGTATCTGCAAATAACCTGTATAAGACACACGTTCATATATAATTCCCTATATATGATGAATCTCTTCTGACTCATCTTTTCAACACAAGGTCCCATTCTATAGCCTCTTCCGGCTAAACGTATTTATATTTGGATATCGGATCCAAACTCTTAGCCTTACTGGATGATCGTATATCTCTTAGGATTTCACATCCTACTTCATAGTCTTACAGGTTGTTATTTGCATCCATTTCTGTCCCATATTTCTTAGTCACAATTGACCGCACCGTATTTCATGGCCATATAAGCCGCACCAAACATTTTCAACATTATTATCATAGACAAATAGGCCGCACCAGTTGGATATACATCCAATATCATAGCCACAAGTGGCCGTACCGTTCAATAACATTTTATTTCATAGTCATTTATGGCTCACGAGTTTGCCCCGCTTTTGCCTAGACTCACGGCTCCGTTCTTGTCATTTCATTGACTCACGGCTTACCCGATATTGCCTTTTTATTGACTCACAGCTCCGTTTTTGTCTTTCTTAGATTCACGGCTTATCTGGTATTGTGTTTTTACTTTTATTATTGACTCACAGCTCCGTTCTTGTCTTTCACAGACTCACGGCTTATCTGGTATTGTCGTATTAATGACTCACAGCTCCGTTCTTGTCTATCGCAGACTCACGGCTTATCTGGTATTGTCTTTTCAATGCATCTGTAAACTGTCAAATTTCGTCCCCCAAATCTGTTTCAATCTGTAACAGTCCAATCAATACATATCATATATGATATAAGTGAGATTACTCACATGGATACTTGCTGCATTTAATTCCGGTTGTTTCTTGCCTTTCAATGTATTCCGCAAGATCTTGTCCCGTACCTATAATTTCATTCATTTTCATAATGATTATAGGTTAACAATCATTTTAATTGACTCTAATGCATAAGAGTTTAATATTATAACATTACAAACAATGTCTAGATGATAAACTTTCCATTTACCATCTTTTCATGAATTATACGCTTTACCGAGGCATTCGTATTGTTCTACAATGCCCCCGAGGAGTCAAAAACTCAATTTAGTATTTTTCTAGGACTTTTCAAACCATCATGGACTTATGGTTCAAGTTTGAGGTAAATCAGATATGCCTAGCGAAAATTCACGTTTTTGAGTCCCCTGCCAGGCAAGCACGACTCGTGCATAATTAAGCCTTGAGGAGCACGACTCGTGCAAGGCTAAAATAGCAAGGAACTTTAATTTGCAGGACATGCACGACTCGTGCATAAAGAGCACGACCTGTGCTCTTGCTGGGCAATCCAGATTCAGTCCCGATTTTGCACTGTAGCACCCTGTTTTAACATATTAAGTTCTTATTCTTGTTCTTAATCATATGGGGTTTATCTCCAGACTAAAACCCTCCATTTATACAAGGTTTTAATCCATTGAAACAAACTCAATCAATCAAAAGGAAGAATTAGGGTTCTTAGTTCCAAAAACCCCCAAAACTTCAAGTCTAACAAATTCAATGTTTTCAATGTCATGTTCTTATCATATGAACATGTTAGAACCCAGAAATCAAATACAAACTTCATGGATTACACTGAAATTACAGATTTCAGGTTATCCATAAAACCCACTGTAACGCCCGGTTTTTCAGCCTGGAATTTACAAGATAATATCACTAGGGATCGTCCCATGATCCAAGCCAAGCGTTACCTATCCTGCAAAACCACATAAAATAAAGGGGTAAGCTATGAAGCTTAGTGAGTAATCTAATCACAGTATGACCTATATGGTCACACACGTTTCAGGATTACCATTCCTGCCAGCTTCACAGTTCTAACCGACTCGTATTCCACACTGTGAAACTACCGTATTACCCGACGTCGCTCGCTATACATTATCACCCACTGATACTTACTATTAGACAGTCCCACACAGTCTTATCTTACATCGTCACGACTTACGTCTTTAGCTCCTGTCTCCACTTTTATTTATTATTTGGGATTTGGTTTTCACGAATTCTTATACCGTTTCACGGTATACCCACTCACTTAACGGCTTTCTCATACAGGTATGGTCATAGTACATCTATGATTACCTCGTGTTTTATTAGTATATGGTAAATCATGCCGTCCCCTGACATGTATTATATATAATTACTTATTCACTCTGCTCAGTATCATCTTGTGATACTTTCGGGTGTATAACTCGAACTCATCCTCACGATAACATGACTGTTTCCCACCCAAGTATTATTATAATACTTTAATTATACTGCTTTGTGTTTCCCTTAAATAATTCCAACATGACGCTCCATGATTTATCAAGTAAAGAACGGCCAGGTAGAAGATTAGTTGGGGTGGCAGGATCCTTTCAGCATTTTAGCCTTTCGGAAAATCCAACAACCAGATCCCAAGTAATCGGCCTAGACACCGTCCTCGTAAGTAAATCAATCTGCATTACTTTTGGAATTATGAATTATAGGAAATAGTTTATTACATCCCTCGTATTTTATAGTTTAACTCATATAAACTATTAGGGAGATACGGTAGCGATTACTCACTAAGCTTCATAGCTTACCCCTTTATTTTATGTGGTTTTGCAGGATAGGTAACGCTTGGCTTGGATCATGGGACGATCCCTAGTGATATTATCTTGTAAATTCCAGGCTGAAAAACCGGGCGTTACAAGTTGGTATCAGAGCCAAGATTTGAGTGAACTAGGATAAGATCCCTAGACTCAAATTAGTAGGCACGTGAGAATTGTGTACTAAGATATAAAAATCACAAACATATTGTGATAAAAGTCGAACGTAGATAAAGCAGTTTATTCTAGTATGATAATAAAAAAACGTTAGTAAATTTTTTTAAAGATAAAAGAACCAGGAAAAGTGAGTGAGTTTGTGTAGCATTTCCCAAATACGGGAAAGATATTAAATTTAAATCCAGATGCAAATTTTGAGAATTTTGAAAGTTGATTTGAAATCAAATTTTTGGGAAATTTGAATATCATAAAAGTATGGTATAGCTGAAAAAAAAAATGAAAGATTTTGACTATCTAAGCTGATACTGGGTCCAAAATAATTTGAGGGTGTTTTGAAAGAGGATGAGTTAAAATAAAAATTTTGAAAGTACAAGTTAGTAGGCGGTAAAATTATCGTGAAAAGTGAATCGGGGACTTCTGGACGAGTTCTGAAACGAACGAGAGTATGTACGGAAGATAGTAGTAGAGCTTCTACTATTGAAAGCACAGGATCCGCGTTCGAATCGGGAGTTGGTCATGAGGAATCCAATAAAGCTGAGGGTATAGCTAATTGGTGTGTATATAAACTGTATTTGTCCATTTATTGGCAATCATAGAGTCTATTGGGAACAAATAAGACGCAGGAGATTGAGAATCGAGTGACGTTTCATTTCTTAATAATTAAAGTAATGAACAGTTGACATGACTATAGTGGATGAGCTGTGCACAAGTGACACGTTAAGCACAGATAGTGGATGATAAAAAGAAGATGTTGATAGGTAGATTTTGATCGGCTATAAATAGACGAGATGTTATTTAGAGAAGAGCATAAGTCGCAAAAATTCATTCCTAGTTATGGAGATATATGTGAGGCTTCCAGGTCATCTGCAGTTGCTGGTCAACAAGTTTTATATACGAAGTGTGTCAGATGACTGTGGTACGATAATGATGAAGGCTGAGGATGTATGTGAGCGTATCAGCAGAAATTGGGATCCAGTAACTGGATGGCATAATTTGGAAGAAGACATACGAGAACTAAAGCAATATATAGATGTGAAAAATATACGTACAGATATACGTGTACATGCTAGAAACATAAGGTTTTATACGTGGTGTCGTATGTTTGCAGAATTAGAGTTTTATCCATTCTCGTACAAGAGATGTACGTGTATACGGGATGGACATATAATAACAACTCGTGAGAGTGCAGATGACATAGTCGTGTGGCGTAAAGGTATTCATATAGGTAGTGAATACTATGAACGAATGTATCATAATAGGCTAGATGTGGCCTATCAATGTATCATGTACTTAAAATCTGTTAGTATATGAAAATAATGAGTTGAGAAAATATTGCTAACTGTCCAAGATAACTATCTTGTTAGCATATGTGTGTTGGGTAAATGACTAAGTGAATACCTCTTAAGTAGGTAACCCGTAAGCAAGTAACCGTGGATAAACTGTGTCGGTAGCTGGTTGAATATCTAGTTGATATTAGCTGTGCAGACGAATACGTGAGTATTAAGTGGTGATAACCATGGATATGGTATCATATTGTGGGTAGAGATTTTGTAGTTGTATGTGGAGGCTGAGCTGATATGAGGATTATTGGAGTCATGTGACTGGTTGCAGAGCTGTGCAGTCGTATGTGTGTTAGCTGTTAAGCCTTTAGAGCGAAAAACTGTTTATTCTGTGGGGCCACTTATACTTGTAGTTGGGACCACTTATTAGGTGGGGCTACTAGTATTGTGGTTGGGACCACTTATGTTGTGGAGCTACTTGTACTTGTGGTTGGGACCACTTATTCCGTGGGGCCACTGGTTCGTATGAGCAGTAATTGTGGTGGGACCACATACAAGTGTTGTGATGGCTTTATTGGCTGGCAGTTCTAACACACATACAGTTGGGTGTCTGGTGAATAGCTGAGCTGTTGAAGTTGTGAAGAGTAGGGATTGTGATATGATGTGGTGAACATGTGATGCATAACAAGTACCTTGCATCCATGATGTCTGTATTATGAGTGTATGAGATTACATAACGAGTACTTTGTAGTCTCAATAGATTGGCCTAGTTGATTAGAGGTGGTTAATGTGCCAGTATTGTGGTAATACCCTTTGGACTTACTAGTACAACCGTGTTATGTTGGAATAGGGATGGTTGAGTGGAAGAGAGAATAAGGGTATGCCGATGTTAGGAGATTTCGAGGACGAAATCTTTTTAAGGGGGAGAGATTTGTAACACCCGTGTTCCGAATAATGTTTCAGATCAAAAATAAAAACATTAGTTACAATCTCATATAAAAATCAGCATTGTATGCCGATCTTAGAAAAATCATAATTAATTCTATAAAAATCGGATTGACCTCAAACCAGTGCACAAAGTTTGCAAATTGAGTCTAGTTTATTAAAAAAATTACGTTGGGCGCACCGCGCCTGGTAGCTGGGCGCACCGCGCCTTGCGCCTGTCGGTGGTGTCGGCCGAGTGCGCGTTGAGGTAAGCACTTACGTATGCATGGGCGCGATGCGCCGGAGTTTAGGGCGCGATGCGCCTGTCCGAGGCCTATAAATACGGGGCTTAAGCCTCATTTTGAGGCACAACACACACCAAACACATATACGATATAGAGGAGTGTTTTGGTAAGGAAAATATGTTGAGGGAGGATGGTGGGAGTTGAGAAACGAGTGGTAGCTAACAACGAGGTGCTCGGGAACTGTCAGCGGTTCGGAACGGGAAATGCGACAGGACTCCGAGAAAACTCCAACCTCAGGTGAGTAATCGCTACCGTATCTCCCTAATAGTTTATATGAGTTAAACTATAAAATACGAGGGATGTAATAAACTATTTCCTATAATTCATAATTCCAAAAGTAATGCAGATTGATTTACTTACGAGGACGGTGTCTAGGCCGATTACTTGGGATCTGGTTGTTGGATTTTCCGAAAGGCTAAAATGCTGAAAGGATCCTGCCACCCCAACTAATCTTCTACCTGGCCGTTCTTTACTTGATAAATCATGGAGCGTCATGTTGGAATTATTTAAGGGAAACACAAAGCAGTATAATTAAAGTATTATAATAATACTTGGGTGGGAAACAGTCATGTTATCGTGAGGATGAGTTTGAGTTATACACCCGAAAGTATCACAAGATGATACTGAGCAGAGTGAATAAGTAATTATATATAATACATGTCAGGGGACGGCATGATTTACCATATACTAATAAAACACGAGGTAATCATAGATGTACTATGACCATACCTGTATGAGAAAGCCGTTAAGTGAGTGGGTATACCGTGAAACGGTATAAGAATTCGTGAAAACCAAATCCCAAATAATAAATAAAAGTGGAGACAGGAGCTAAAGACGTAAGTCGTGACGATGTAAGATAAGACTGTGTGGGACTGTCTAATAGTAAGTATCAGTGGGTGATAATGTATAGCGAGCGACGTCGGGTAATACGGTAGTTTCACAGTGTGGAATACGAGTCGGTTAGAACTGTGAAGCTGGCAGGAATGGTAATCCTGAAACGTGTGTGACCATATAGGTCATACTGTGATTAGATTACTCACTAAGCTTCATAGCTTACCCCTTTATTTTATGTGGTTTTGCAGGATAGGTAACGCTTGGCTTGGATCATGGGACGATCCCTAGTGATATTATCTTGTAAATTCCAGGCTGAAAAACCGGGCGTTACACCCACCAAGAACAATCTAGGTTAGAACTTGAATTACTAACCTCTAATGGTTCAAAATCTTCAATTCCAAGTCTATGATCGGATTTCTTGCTTCAATCCTCAAGGAAACCCCAAGATTCTGCAGAAATCACACAAGAAAACCCTCTCCCGATCATCTCAAATGTTCAGCCACACATAGGAGAGTCAACTCTCCTATTTATACTTCCAGAATTTACAATTTAGCCCCTGAAGTTCCATTTCTTGAACTTTGGCCACAATAACCAAGTTTTATGACATAAGACTTTCATTTCTTATATTTTTGCCACAAGCAAACAATATTTTAACATATTTGGTCCTTCCCATGGTCAAATGACCAAATTACCATTTTATGGTAAAATGACCAAATTACCCTTTTCTAGTATTAACTTTCTAATACTTAGAACACCATACTAAATCAAAAATACACTATGATTAACATATTAATACTTAACAAAAGTATCGTGGTGTTACAGTTTCCCTAATTGTGCCAATATGAAGTGTCTAGATATTGGATGCCATGGACAAATTCAAGGAGAAGCATTTGAAAATGGAATGCTGATTCTCTTTCTTTTGGTGGCAAACTTACTCTCGTCAAATCGATTCTCTCTAGCCTCCCTCTATTATATTTTTCTTTATACAAAGCTCCGTTCAAAGTAACTGACATTTTCGAGTCATTTAGAAAAACATTTTTGTGTATGTGTGTGTGTGGGGGGGGGGGGGGGCAAAGATAATAATCACAAAATTCATTAGATGGCTTGGGGTATTATTGTCCGACCAAAGAATTTGGGTGGTCTTGGCATCAGTTGTTTAAGAACAATGAATTTAGCTGTTATTGCTAAATGGCTTTGGAGTTTGGAGACTAAAAACGGATTGCAACTGCCTTTGGAATTCTTGTATTAAGTCGATACATGGCTTTAAAGGTTGTGATGGTAAACCGATTGCTAAAAAAGGAATCCCAAGTACTTGGTTATCTATTTCAAAACTTTGTGATGATCTTGCTAAATTGAATATTTCAGTTAATGATCTAATGGAGAGAAAAGTTGGAAGGGGAGATTGTACTTTCTTCTGGAAAGATATTTGGAAGGATGATAAGAATTAAAAAGGTTTTTTCCCAAAACTTTATGTAATTAAGTCCCAAAAAGATTGTTATATTGATGATAGAATCTTACATTCAAATGAGGGTGTTTATGGAATTAGAGGATGATGCCGAGAAATGGAGGAGGATGATGAGAAATGGAGCCGAAGCTACAGAGCTGATGGATTTAGATTGCATGACTGATAATCTTAATCTTAGAAACATCAATGATACGTGGTCATCGAAAGCTGGAAACAATTGTGTGTATTATGTCCAGTCCTTTAGAATGTTTATTGATAAATGCAGATGGTTTGATGATACGTTGAAATTTAGATGGTGTAATCAGGTTCTATTAAAGGTTAATTGCTTCATATTATATTATTTGACAGATAAAATTCTTGTGGCCACGACCCTTGTTGTAAGAGGTGAGAGTTTGAACTCCACGATATGTGTTGTTTATAAGGACACTATGGAAAATGTGAACCATCTACTTTTAGAATGTCGGTTTGCAGCTGAGGTGTGGAGTAGGCTATGCAGATGGTCTAATGTTCTTGTTCGTCCTTTGGACTGTTTGCTCGACCTGTGCCAGATGCTTGACTGCAGTGGTTTGACCAAGATGAGGTGTAGCTTGAAGCTCAGACTAATCTACTCAGCTATTTGGTTCATTTGGAAGGCAAGGAATTCTAAGGTGTTTAAGAAGATTACTCCTTTTGCAATTAGAGCGGTGAATGATATTTAACTCATGGCTTTTAATTGGTTTAGATATAGAGGAAACGTTATAGATTTTATTTGGGTCATGTGGTATGCTTTACCTTTAAACTGTCTTGTGTAATATTCCTTTGTCTCTAGCGTCTTGCTAGTTGGCTTTGTTCTTTATAAATTTTTCGTCATTAAAAAAATTTAAAAACACAAACATCATTTGTCATATAAGGTTTTCTTCAAGAAAATGTTATATATCCGTATCATGAAAAAAGGGGAAAATGATTTATTAGGATAACCAACTATTTGATTTGAACACGTTTAGTCACTTTCCTTTTTTCGTGCTCTATTTGCCATTAATCTATTTATTTTGTTCATGATACATCCTTACGACTTGGAATAGCAAGTTACAGCCTAATTGGTATCCACGTGGCATCTACGTGGCAAATAGGTGACATCTACATGGCTTTTGAGGGTAGAGAAAATGACTTATAAGGATAACCAACTATTTGCTTTGTTCACGTTTAGCCACTTTCTTTTTTTATTCGTGTTTTATTTGTCATTAAACTACTTATTTTGTTCAACCTAAATCCTTATGCCATTAAACTATTTATTTTGGACTCGGTCCCGTATCATGCTTAATAGCTCGTTTGATTTATCAATTGGTAATTCATATTTTATGGATTCATCGATATTCTGTAGCTTGGTATAAGGTGATTAAGTAACCATTTTCAATGTGAATATATGTATTGTAGGCATTATATACTTCCTAGTTGTGTGTCTGTATAACGTGATAGGATACACATTTCAGGGTTGAGGGCATTGCTATACGTAATCAATCCACGTAATACTTGTATTACGACATTGAGTGATTAAACCGACACTACTTGTTATTGTCGGTCATAAGGATTTTGGTTGAACAATATAAATAGTTTAATAGCAAATAAAGCTCAAATAAAAAAGGAAAATGACCAAACGTGAACAAAACAAATAGTTGGTTACCTTTATAAGTTATATTCCCTATTCTTAAAAACCATATAGATGCCACATATTTGCCACGTAGATGTCAATTAGGCTGTGATATGCTATTATAGGTCATAAGGATGTATCATGAACAAAATAAATAATTTAATAACAAATAAAACACGAAAAAAAAGACTAAAAAAGAACAAATCAAATAATTGATTACCTTGATAAATTATTAAAAAAAAGCAACATGGAAAATCAAAGTAAGAAAGCATAGATTGAGATCATTGGATATTATCACTACAAGTGGATTTGTCTTGACAGGGTTACTTTTTGTATTTTCCTCCTATTATTAATAATTGTCGATAAAAAAATGTCGATCAAAAAGTTTTAAAAACTCTTTTTATCTTTTTACAAATACAACTTAATGCAAAATTCGGATCTTCATTTTACGACAAAACAATTATTAATCATGTAAATACATTTGAAGAAATAATTATTGCAGTAGAGTGAAGTTGGATTTAGGGGTAAAAGTGGGAAAATATTGGTCAAAAATAGCAGTTAAAGTAGTATCTGAAAAAGGCCAAATGAAGAGCCATGATTTGTTTGCCTTTTAACTCCTCGGGAGTATAATATTTTTATTGCTTTTTCTTTTTCATGTCTTTTGTTAATTCCCATGAAAATGATGTAACTACAAAGGCAAGGACAAAATTGGCATTTTAGTCCTTTACAGCTCTTAATATTTGGTATAATTAATACTTTCTCTAATTTTAACATACCCAAAATAAAAGATATAATTTTTTACCAAAAAAGGAACGTTTATTTACTTGTATAGTGTTGATGGTAGTGGCAAACCGGCAAAAAGACTTGACTGTTTTCGTCGTATATTTTTGTAAATGGCGGATTGAATAAAAGAAAATTAATATGAAAAAGTATGTATATTTACCATGAAAACTTATCTATGATGCATGCCATTGTTTTGGTTGACAAAAGTGTGTTGAAGATGACATCTTGATTTTTTTCTTTTTTCAATTCTTTTTAAATGGATGCCACTAAACACTAATCATGAAGGAAAAATTCATTTTTAAATGGGATGCTATTTTTATTTACAATTTTTTTATAATTTTCAGAAATTAGACTAACAATTATTCATAAACCTTTTACTTAGACTAACAATTAATGCATTACCCTTATATTGCGATAGAGTGTGTAAGTCTACGAATCCTTTATTTAGTTTATGTTTATTTTTTTATTTCTATTAAGTTTTGAAATGATAACGTGTATTGAATGAATAATAATATTTGAATTGATAAAACATTTTTGATATAAATATCGTTTTTTTTTAATTAAATAGATTATCTGAATTTGAATAAATGACTAATTTATCATCTTATTGAAAATTGACAAAAAACACATTATCATGTATTTAATAATCGTTATAAATTAAAAATGTACATTATCACATTAATTTTAATATATATATATATATATATATATATATATATATATATATATATATATATATATAATCTAAAATATCAAAAAATTAATAACTTAAACTAAACATAGCTTTAACATAAGTTTAAATACTCAAACCAATAAAAATATTTAAAAATTTGTTTTGTCTTCAAAAATGTTTTACAAAAGCGTCATAAATAAATACAATAATTATATAATTAGAGGAAAAAACATGTTAATCATTGATAGAAGAATTTGGTTGCACTAACTTTTAAGTGAGGAATCATTTATCATTAAGTCATTTTCATATCTAGTTTTTTTTATTGCTCCCATATTATCGATTTAAAAGAATAAAAAAATTATACTTATTTTGGGGAAAAATTGAATTTCTTATTTTAAGAAAAGTGAGGGCAATTATGGGAAAAAATATGAAATCACCACTTAATGTTAAGGACACCCTTTTCATAACTTAACTCGTTAAGATATTTTGTTAACATTAAGTAAAAAAGAAACGCCTACATATAGCTAAACTTATTAAGTTTGTTATACATCAAGTTCGTTAAGTAAAAAAGAAACAACATTAACAATTAGTCATGAAATTTAACCAATAGACACTTGGTGTGAATGTTAAAAATATATCAATATGCATTTTCTTCTTTAAATCCACCACAAAATATAACTCTTTGATGCCATAACTGCGATAAAAAAATCCCCATTGAAAACAAATTACAAAACTTGAGTAGTTTGGAACTAATTGCCAATAAAGTAGGCCTCTAAAGGAAAGTAAGATGCTATAAACAAAATGCACATATAATGAAAAAGTAAGTTGGTAATTCATGCATTTAGTCCAATAAATTAAAGAACAATCTTGTAATAAAAATGGTGAAAATAAGATGATATGATACAAATCATAATAAAAGTAATGAAAGTAAATTGCCCTTTCTTCACCATCTTTTGAACCCTTTTCCTCCATATTTTATATAAATGGCACTTTTCATTTATTTGAGAATTGAAGATGAGATTTGATTTTGAAAGCATTTTTAGATCCAAGTTTATTAGCATTAGGTTGATCCATTGTTGTTCAGATCATCGTAATCCTTGAACAACACAAAGTGGCATTTAAAGAACCTCATACAATTATCATTACTAGGTTCTTCACCATCTTTTTGATAAATAGAATCCCTAAGCCAATATGAGAGACTAAGTGAAACAACTAAAGCACTTGATAAATAAATGTTCAAACAATTTCTTATTATAGTCGGTGGTGATCAACTAAGTAAGTGCATAAAACTAGCAATTAGCTCCTCAAAAGATGCTACAAAAACTTACAAGGAAAAAAAGACTGCTAATTAACTTTATTTGTCATTTTAGCAGGCTTAACATTGCATTAAAAAGGATAAGGAAGTCATTAAAATAATTCATTTTACTTATAACCCATAATAACAACTTACATATCCTTATATCTTTATAATAGCCAAGTCACACAATGCTTAGTAGAAAAACTGAATTAGGTTGATGTGGAGCAGCATGAAAGATGTTGCTTGCTTTAAACGGATTGGATGTCAACGACTTATGCATGAGTTGTTAGGATATTCTTTATGTACCTTCATTGTACAAACTATTAAGTGTGATCGGATCCAATCCACCATTCTACCAGCACATTTTTATAGTTGTCAGATTAATATTTTTTTCTTATCAATGCATTATACGACGAGAGATATTGAAGATTGTATATTTGTACTTTGATTTTTTCCTATTAAGACATTTTACTTTGTATAACATGAGGAGAAAAATGCAAAAAGTAGCAACATACTTATGTTAATTTGTGTATTACAACAACCTACTTTCATTATGGTACACAAATTTTAAAAGAAAAAATTGAAAACGAAATAGGAATGTACTTAAGCAATACATGTTTAGTCAACATCATATTTTTATTTACTTAAATTAAATCATTTTTCTATTAAGGTATTGTACGCTAGAAAACATACAAATTTTATGACATTTTACTTTCCATTTTTTTCTTAATATGACATTATACTTTAAAAAACTACCAATTCATAACAATTAAATCTTCTTTGTATTTGTATGACATTTTTATAATCGTAATATTTTTGAAAATATAATGTTGCAATAATAAAAAAGAAAGTAGGACATCATAATAAAAAGTCAATGAAGGTGCATTCTATTTCTTGCATGTAAATTGTTAAATAGAAATATAAAATCGTTGTGAAAATTGTCTCGTAGTTTGATGGCTTTTACACTTATGGGACAAGATTTTGCAACCTAACTTTGAAACCGAGTAAATGCTTTTTCAGAAATTCTAGTCTATGTATGTTTCATTAATCCCTTATCCTTGACTTGCCAACCAAGAAGGATTTAATTTTGAATTATAAGATAACTATAAAATATAATTATCCTTACTAGTTTGAAATTTACTTATTTGGAAATTAAGTTTATCACTACTCTTAATTTCCAATCAACCCATCATATTAATGCCAAATAAAAAATAATTTTTTTTCTTAATATTTTATATTGTATTTTATGTGTAGCCCAATAGGTATATGTAATGTGAACAACTTGTTATTATGTCAGTAGAAATATCTCAAATATGCACGACTATCTAGACCATGACTAGGCTGTACGAAGCCAACAACGATATTTTCTAGATTGCTTACCTCTAGTGTAGTGATGCGAGTATTATACCTGCTTGTGGTAGCTTATAGTTGATCAATGACATCCAAAAGGATTCATTTGGCAATTCTAGGGAAGACAACAATGTGAGTACATAATCTATTGTGGCATATGTCCACTATACTTGAATGTTTATTATGTGTAATATGATGACTTAAACTTTGTGTAGGGTATACATCAACTTGAACGGAATAAGTGGAGAATTGATTTATATAAAATCGGTGTATTTTAACTGCATATGTTTTCAGTTTTAAAGACTAATCGACTCAAGGATAAATCATATACATGTTGCATTTCATTCATGATGGGATTTGAGTGAATTGACTAGTGTGATGCCTCATGTGAGAATTAATAGTGAATTGTGAGATGAACAGGAGACCGAGATGATTGACAATGACGACCTTTTGTGGCCTTGTGAAATAAATATGCTTACTAACGTTAGTATAGTCTATATATTTAAATTATTGATCCATCATACTATTTTTACTAAATATATTGCGATGACTTGTACCGTAATACACATTATTTATTTATTTATTTATTTTTTACAACTTTGCATAATTTTAGAGCTAATTCCCGCTAGCAAATTATGAAAAACCTTTAAACTTTTTTTTTTTGTTGTAACATACTTTTAAACGTATTACGAGTAGAACTCTACCTAGTAATGTTGTCGCCTTTGGATCCTAATGGAGTTTCACCGCATTAATTAAAAAAACACCCGATAATTTGTTTGCATTTCATTACTTAACCATAAATTGTAGTTAATAAACTTTTAAATATTCATAACTTTGTAGTTCGGATTGCGATTGCACAACTATGTAAACAATATGTATAACACACTGTGTATGAAAAAAACATCGTCTAAAATAGGTTTTACATATAATTCATGTGAGTTGATACTGCTAGTATTGTTTGAATTGTTATTAAGTGAAATTACAAATTTTTTTTCTAATTTAAAACGGATAATAACATAATCTAAAATTTTATGTAATTCAGTACAGTATCTTGGTAACAAAATAATGTAAAGGAAATGATTTATTTCATCATTGGCCAGTGGGCCTATCTTTTTCAAAGCAAAAGTAGTGGCCCAAAACAACCCAAGTAAAACTTGGCCCATTAACCCAAAACATAACCAAATTGGGTTTTACAGAAACCGAAGAGAAATTGAAAATTATTGATTCTCCTTGACTTCGTCGATTTTGACTTTGGATCTACTGCATATGACCATCCAGTAAGCGTTTGTCTGCTTATCAGAAAACCTAACACCCCCAAATCTCTTTGCGTCTCCTGTTGTCCAAAGCTTCACCTGCCGAATCGATCCATGGCGGAATCCGACAAGGCCAACTCTCTGTCTGAGGTACACTCATTACGATTGTCCTTATTCTGTAGATTTTAGTTCGCATATATTCCGTTTCCAGTTCTTGGTCTGATGTATGTTTTGGTTTCTGATGGATTTGTATTTTGCGTCGAAGTTATACTCCTGTATTGATTGAATGTAACTGAAATCGATGTCTGCTTCTTTGTGGATTTGGCTTTGACGTATCTATGCGAATTTAATTGTAAGCACATGTGCAATGATACTGGATTTCGAATGCAATCGAACATCATATTTTTATTCTTCTGAGAAAATTGTTAATTCTGATTACTGCAATTATCGATTCACAGATATAGCTCTATTTTCGGACAATTAGTTGTGAGATGAGATTCTATTTAGCTTAAAAATGATCTATAATGGAATAAAACCTGAATTGTTTTTCTTGCTATTTCGATTTGCAGGATTATCTTCTTAAGGACATAGAAGAGAAGCTGAAGGTGGTCGATAGTGAACCTGAGGAAAAGAGTGCTGAAAAGGATGCTCCTCCCCCTGTTGAGTCCCCTGTAACTCCAACTCCTGTTGAATCTCCGGTAACTGAAAGTCCCCCTGAAGAAAATGTCAGTGGCCCCCCTCCACCTGCTGACGAGGATGTAACAGAACCACCTCCAACTGCTACTGAAGAAGAAACAACTGAAAATGCAGATGAAGTAAACACCCAAGAGGAAACACCAGAGATTAAGGTAAGCTTTTTTTTTTATTTTATTAAATCCATTGAATCATCCAACAAGTAATTCAATTGTTTTACATTGTTAATCTTCTTATCCAGCTGGAAACAGCACCTGGTGATTATCGTTTTCCAACTACAAATCAAAGCAGGCATTGTTTTACCCGATATGTTGAGTACCATCGGTTAGTACTCTTGTAAAACCCATTTTCTTTCATAATTGTTGTTTTTTTCTTGGACTTTGATGGTTTATGATAGTTGGTTATCATATCATTATATGTATGTATGACTCTATGTATGTATGTATGTATGTATGTATGTGTCAGGTGTGTGGCTGCAAAGGGAGAAGAAGATGCTTCTGAATGTGATAAGTTTGCAAAATATTACCGTTCACTTTGCCCTGGCGAATGGGTATGTTTTACATTTTGCACATTTTTATTTATTTATAATTATTTTGTTAGGGTTAAATTACTAAATGACCAAAATAGGATATGTATGTTAACAAAATGACCATCTTTCTCACATTTTACACAAAATAACTACTAAACTTTGCGAATTGTGAGATTGGTTTAACCATGTTGATATGTTCAACAAGTTTCTCTTGAAGGGTATTTTAGGCATTTGACTTTTTGTATGCAGATAGACAGATGGAACGAGCAAAGGGAGAATGGGACCTTCCCGGGCCCACTCTAAGTTACTTATGGTCACATGAATTTGTTACAACAATGAGAAATGGAACTCACACCATCAACTTAATAAATACATTTTGTTCCATGTTTTTAAATCGGGTCGAGTGTAATGACTCCCCCCTTTTTGTAATTTTTAATATCCCAAGCACTATTTGACATGAAAGAGGATAAAAACACTACTGCATAATAAGGATTTGAGTCGATTGTGGTTGTTTTTTTTATCGTTTGAAAATTTTGTGGTTGGATCTTTTTGTTTTGAGCTTGTTTTTAGGGTTTGATAACTAGTTTTTGACCATTCAAAAAACACAAAAACTAAAAACTTTCTGTTATGCCTTTGGTCTCAAAGGTGTATGAAATGAAATCTATGACACGTTTTATATGTGTTATTTGAGGAAATATTTGAAGAATGATAGATAGTGTAATACATTTATTATAGTTAGAGTTTGATGAGAATAGTCAACTGATAAAGAAATCGGAGACAATGTGAGAGCATAAGATGTATCGTGTATATAATCTCGAGACAAAGAAATTGGCCAAACATAATTCCGGATAATTAAAATTGCAATTGTAAGTATTAAAGAGCTTAACCCACCGGAAATTAGGTAAATGAAACTTAGATAAGGTACCTAATACAACCTTTTCTAACAGCCTAACACAATTGTTTTCGATAAGGTTGCTTGCTCTAATGATCAGTATATAACGCAACATTTTTCATAGACAAAATTACAGTTTTGGTCCCTGATGTATGCTGGAAATTTCAAGTTGGGACAAACTATATGAAAATCACGGTTTTGGTCACTAAAGTTTGCAAATGGTTTCAAATTAGTCCCTGAGACATATAAAAAGACTGAAATACCATTTCTAATTTCTTTTTCAATTTTCTTTTAATCTATTATTAATTTTTTTAATTTAAAAAAAAAAGAAAAAGAAAAAACACTACCCTACCCCACTACCCCCAATCGTTGCCGTCTCCGGTGAAATCCCCATCAATCCATACGCCATTGTCCTTCAATGAATCTCGAGTGCGAGTTTTTCAGCCAAAACAAAGATAAAAAACCAAAAACCTAAACCTAAATTGATAACCTAAATATGCAGATTTTAAATCAAAAATCAAAAACTAAATCCTAAATAAAAAACCAAATGAAAAAAGCGCCTCCATTGCATTCAATTTCCCATTCCCACCTGTTATTGATTTGGACCCCATTAACCATCTTGAAAAATTCAGTCGATTGCACTTTCTTTCCTTGGCATACCCGATTTGATTTCCCAATTAAAGAGAATACCTTTATCTTTCTCCATTGCCTTCAAAATTCCGAGTTTCAATTTTGGTTAAAAACGTGTCCCCAGATGTTACGATTATTTTTTTTCAGAACCCTTGATGGTACAGTGGAGAAGGAAGAACCTTTGGGTGAGTCAATAAGGTTAAACATGTGAGTGTAATGGAGGAAGTGATGGCCGATGACCTTGTCCAGTTTGTAGCGGCGGCAGCAGCAAGATGGTTGTGGTGATGGAGGGTTGTCGGAGACAGAGCACAGAAGGAAAAAACTCAATGAAGAGAGGAAAGAGATGTGAGGCGGTGGGATGCATTAACAATAGATTAATAAATTAATTAAACCATCTTCGTATGGATTGCGCCATTATTCAATTACTTCATCTCTCTCTCTCTCTCTCTCTCTCTCTCTCTTCAATATTCAATTTACACTTACTAATAAGAGCCATTTGAAGATTGGAACGAATTACTGTAACGCTTTCTTGGCCTTTATCGGCAATAGAGATTCCGACTAAAAGGTCATTCCGGCTAGAAATGGTGATTCCGGCTAAAAGGTCAACTAAATGCAAGATCGATTAGGGCTTTAAAGTGTTTTTATACTTTCATGGTGTTGGTAACCGCCGGCGGTGGTGGTGGAAATTTGTTTTTTGGGAAATAGAGAGAGGGGGGGTAAGTGGGGTAGGGTGGTGTTTTTTCTTTTTCTTTTTTTTTTTAAATTAATTAAATTAATAATAGATTAAAAGAAAAAAGAAAAAGAAAATAGAAAGAGTATTTCAGTCTTTTTATATGTCTCAGGGACTGATTTAAAACCATTTGCAAACTTTAGTGACCAAAACCGTGATTTTCATATAGTTTGTCCCAACTTGAAATTTCCAGCATACATCACGGACCAAAACTGTAATTTTGTCCTTTTCATATAAACAACTAAGAAAGGTTTGCGTAATGATGAAATAATATTGTTTATATTTCAAAAGTGTTGTTTTATGATTGAATGTATCCCTTAACATATTGCCTTTATAAGATTTGTGTTTGTGATTTTTGGTTGTTATTTTGAGATTTTATAATTAATTTTTTCGCTATTTGCATGTTGTTTAAATTTTCCATATAACTTAATTATCTTATTTGTATTTGTAAAATAGATTAGCAATGATAGGATAATATATTAGCAAAATTAATTGTAATTTTAAAAGATCGAACACAACCAACACGAACGATGGAGATTGGAATCTTGGCGGGTGCCCACTCGGGCATCAAATGGTGATGACGACTTTAGTGGGAGCGGGTACATCCTATGTGTAACACCCCTTTTCTTTTACCATATTTAAATACAAATACAGTTTACTTTACAAACATATGTTACAACTCGTGACTATAAAATAGCCACTTAAATTTTTTTATTTATTTTACAAACTTAAACTCAAGGGGGTATTACAGACTCAATACAGATACCATAATTTAAACTTACAGTATATAAACCGGTCCCAACTGCAACCCTTGCTCCTTTCACCTAAGTACATAGCATTTCAAAAATAGTATACGTGAGACATAAAGCCTCGTGAGTAATATGGGTTTAGACACAAAACTTTTCTTTTCAACTTGAAATATCAAAAGTACATTGCTAAAACTGATTTATTTCATAAATCTCAAAATGACTTTTTCTTCTTTACTTTCAAACTTTAAAAAGACTTTCTTTCTTAAAACTGCTTTTCTTTCTCATTTCTCGTGACCAATTGAAACTTATGAATTAAGTTTATTAATTCATTCAACTAGCTCCCCTCGCGGGACAGAACAGATCTGCCCACTTGGTTTGCTCATTCTGTCTCCCCTTCGTGACTTGGAACAAATTCAAGCACAAGGGTATGCTAAGCTAGACAACTACTTCGCGACGGGAGGTACCATCCCAGTAGTGTCTTCTGATCTCCCAATTATGTGGGTGATCCTAGTCCGGACAACTGACTCATATTTCTTTCTTTCTTTAATTCTTACTTCATTTCATCTCAAATTGGTCAAAATGGGACACAATTTGTAATAAACTAAAACTCATAAACTTTGTAACTCTTTATCAAAAATACTATCAAACTACTTTTGACATCTTAGTTCCTACAAGGAACTTCTTTCAAAATACGTTGCAAATCGTACTTTAAAAATCTACTCAAAATACTAAGCCCTTGTATAGAGCTTCTTTCAAAATTATTTCCCAAACTTTAGTATTTATAAACATTGGAAATCATACTTTTCTGAAAATAACATTTTTGCTATGTACTAGAAAATCCTCATAAACTCACCTTGATGTTGCTACAAGTCTCTACGCTTCTCGTATTCCTTTCCCCTTTCCGTGCTCAACCACGTTTGAAGCACCACCTATACATGTATTATATATATAAATACTCAATAAATACATACTATAACTGACTCTACAGTGCTAAGGTCTCATACGTCTCAATTCTAGGTTATAACAAATGTATAACCATTAATAAACTCATTTTACGGTTTCTCCGAAATACGCGTATACTGCTACAGTACCCAAGAGGGGTCGTATTTCAGTTCCGACTCTTTTCCATGAAATCTTATCCTATATTAGACTTGTTTTTCAAATTTGGAGTTCATTGGACAAGTCTAGCTCAAATTTTAAAAATCATGAGCATGAATAGTGTTTTTAGCCTCTGCCGCTATAGTAACTTTTCCGCAAGGTCGAATTACGGATTTGACCATTCCCGACATATTCTTATACCATGTTAAGGTTATGTCTGAAATTTCAGGTCAATCGGACATGTCTAGCAATGGTTTCTAGCGTTTGAGTTATTTAAAAATTCTAACATTTTTGGTCCCTGACTGGAGCACTGTAGCACGCAGTTCACCCATTAAGCACTTATTTCAGTTCTTAATCATTTTACTATCATTCCATGACTAAAACCCTTGTTTTACATCAGGTTTTAGGCCATGGAATCACTAATTCCAATTCCATTTCTTCAAAATCCCGTTTTTGATATTTTGCACCAAAAATCCATCTTTTTGAAATTAGTCACTTAGGAGTGTCTTAATACATCCTAAGTGATCATTTGGACCCAACAAAACCATAAAAACCAGCTTTGATCTTACAAACCCGTTTTTAGGGTTCTTGAGCACAAATTCCCATTTCTTGATTTCTAACATATAGCAACCTACTTCCATGTTTTTGAGTTAAGTTCTTAACTAATGGCTTATTGGAAGCATTAGCTACTTAACCCACATGATTTATTACTGAAATTGCAGTTTCCACTCAACCCAAAAAAAACCCAAATCAAGAACACACACAAAACCTAGTTTAAAACAAGGAAATTCTTACCTCTCTAGCTTTGGAATCACCAATTCCAATCTTGTTTCTTTGATTCCTTTGCTGAAATTTCCAAGTTTCTTCTCGTTCTCTCTAGCTCTCTCCCGTACCTTCTACTGCCTTCTATGATATTCTGGGAAATGAGAGTATTATCTCTCTTATTTATGATTAAGTTTTTATAAAATAATTACATTTTGGTCCCTAACTTCCAAATTTCTTCACAAAGGTGATCCAAGAGTCATAACTTGATCATTTATGCCTCATTAACTTCTAACTTAACAATTTCTTGACATTTTTTGTCATTTTCATGTCAAATGACCATTTTGCCCTTTTCGGCCATATTTCACTATTCACGCGGTAAAAACTCCAAATTTCATGTAAACTTTTATTTCTTATTATATTATTGTACAAATACATATTATTACACATAATAGTCGTACAACGTGACAAATGACCGTTTTACCCTTTTTGACTTTTTCGCGGGTTCTTACAGTCACCCCTCCCTAAGCGGATTCCGTCCTCGGAATCTTTTCGTAATCCGTGAAATTTGGATATCTTCTCTTCATTTCTTCTAGTGTCTCCCAAGTTAGGTTCGATCCTAACTGATGCTTCCACTTGACTAATACAAGATCAATCTCTTTATTCCTTAGCTTTTTAGTCTGCATTTCTAAGATGGCTTCGGGTTCTTCAATCAGTTTGCTAGGAGTCTCCACCCTCAGGTCAGTATACGGTATTACTAACTCTTCTTTACCAAAATACTTTTTCAAGTAACATACATGAAAGGTATCATGTATTCCACTGAGTTCGGGTGGTAACTCTATCTTGAATGCTTGTAACCCAACTCTCTTCAGGATTCTAAAAGGTCCAATGTACCTTGGACTCAGCTTTCCTCTCTTGCCAAATCTGACCACTCCTTTCCATGGCGACACTTTTATCATCACCAAGTCTCCTTCTTGCAAGTCATATGGTCTCTTCTTTAAATTTGAGTAACTCTTTTGTCGATCTTGTGCTGCTTTCATGTTGGCTTGAATTACTCCAATCTTCTCATTAGTTACTCTAACAATCTCTGGTCCTGTAAGCTTAGTCTCACCCGCTTCCAACCAGCATAAAGGAGTTCTACACTTTCTACCATACAATGCTTCAAAGGGTGGCATTTTGATGCTGGAATGGTAGCTGTTGTTGTATGCAAACTCCACTAATGGCAGATGTTCATCCCAATTGCCTCCAAATTCCATCACGCATGATCGTAGCATATCTTCTAATGTCTGGATCGTTCGTTCACTCTGACCATCAGTTTGTGGGTGATACGCTGTACTTAGCTGAATTCTTGTCCCCATTTTATCTTGTAAAGCTCTCCAAAAGTTAGAGGTAAATCTGGGGTCTCTGTCAGACACGATAGACAACGGTGCACCATATCTTCTTAACACTTCATCTGAATACAACTGAGCTAACTACTCCAATGGAGTAGTTTCTTTTATGGCTAGAAATAATGCACTCTTGGTCAACCGGTCTACTATGACCCATATACTATCATGACCTCTTCTTGTCCTTGGTAATCCGACAACCAAGTCCATGGTTATATCTTCCCACTTTCCGGCTGGAATATGCAATGACTGAGCATCTCCATGCGGGACCTGATGTTCCGCCTTAACTTGCGCACAAATGACACACTTGGAGATGTACTTAGCTATCCTCTTCTTCATTCCAGGCCACCAATACTGTCTTTTCAAATCTTGATAAGTCTTGGTACTCCCAGGATGAATGGAATACTTTGACTTATGCGACTCTTCTAGAATCAGCTTTCTCAATCCTCCTGTCTTCGGTACCCAAATACGGTTTTTGAACATCTTTAATCCTTGACTGTTGGTTTCAAACTGTATGTCTTTTCCCAGCTTTTCATCTTTTAAGTCTCCACTTTCTTCCACTTTCTGCTGAGCTGCTTTAATCTGTTCTATTATGTTGGACACCAGTTCTATTCGCATTGACCTTGCCTTGATTCTTTTCTCAGGAACTTTTCTACTCAGTGCATCTGCTACTACATTCGCTTTACCCGGATGGTACACAATTTCGCAATCATAATCACTGATCAACTCTAGCCATCTACTCTGTCTCATGTTCAACTCTTTTTGAGTGAACACATACTGTAAACTCTTGTGATCCGTGAACAGCTTGCACTTTGTACCATACAAGTAATGTCTCCAAATCTTCAAGGCAAACACGATCGCTGCAAGCTCTAGATCATGAGTTGTGTACTTTTTCTCTGGATCTTTCAACTGTCTGGAAGCGTATGCTATAACCTTCCCTCTTTGCATCAACACACAGCCAAGACCCCGATGCGAGGCATCGCTGTACACTTCAAAGTCTTCTGTCCCATCTGGTAGCGTAAGGACATGCGCATTACACAACTTCTCTTTCAATGTAGCGAAAGCTCTTTCTTGTTCTTCTTGCCATCTGAATTTCTCTTCTTTCCGAGTTAGTCGTGTAAGTGGCACCGCTATACGGGAGAAATCTTGAATAAATCTCCTGTAATACCCGGCAAGACCGAGAAAACTTCTAACTTCTGTTGGCGTCTTAGGTGGCTCCCATTTTATCACTGCTTCAACTTTCGCTGGATCAACTTTTATACCTTGGATAGAAACAACGTGTCCAAGGAACTGCACTTCTCTCATCCAGAACTCGCACTTGGAAAACTTTGCATATAGCTGTTCCCGCTTCAAAGTCTCAAGTACTAACCGCAGATGGCTCGCATGCTCTTCTTTATTCTTTGAGTAGATCAGAATGTCATCTATGAACACTATAACAAACCGGTCTAAAAATGGTTTACAGACCCGATTCATTAAGTCCATAAAGATCGCTGGTGCATTCGTAAGACCAAATGGCATTACTAGAAACTCGTAATGCCCGTATCGTGTACGAAACGCCGTCTTCTCTACATCACTTTCTTTTACCCTGACTTGATGATACCCAGATCTCAAATCAATTTTTGAGAAATAATCTGCTCCTTGCAACTGGTCAAACAGATCATCTATTCTGGGCAACGGGTAACGGTTCTTGATGGTAATTTTGTTCAATTCTCTGTAATCAATGCACATCCGCATTGATCCATCTTTCTTCTTCACAAATAGAACTGGAGCACCCCACGGAGAAGAACTAGGCCTGATGAAGCCTTTATCTAGTAACTCCTGCAACTGGGACATTAATTCCCTCATCTCTGTTGGTGCTAACCGATACGGTGCTCGTGCTATTGGAGAAGCTCCTGGGACAAGATCTATTCGGAACTCAACTTGCCTTTCTGGTGGCAAGCCTGGCAATTCATCTGGAAAAACTTCTGGAAACTCTTTTACCACTTCTATGTCTTTGTACGTCTGTTTCACTTTGTCTTCAGTCATCACATAGGCCAGGAAAGATACACATCCTTTCCTGATACATCTTCGAGCTTTAGCTACACTGATGATACTTGGCACGTGCGTTCTTCTTTCTCCATATACGTACACTTTTACTCCAAGGGTTTTAATAGACACCCTCTTCTGTCCACAAGCTATCTTCGCATCATTTGCACCAAGCCAATCCATCCCAATTACTACATCAAAAGACTTAATTCCAATAGGAAGGAGATTAAGTCGAAACTTCTTGCCGTTGATGTCAAGTTCACAGTCTCGGTACATATGCTGAACTTCCACAAATTTCCCGTCAACCACTTCTACCTCAAAGACTAGGTCTAACAATTCTAATGGGACTTTTAATCTAGCTCCAAACCCATGGGACACAAATGAATATGTAGACCCGGAATCAAACAAGACATATGCAGGTGTCGAGTTGATTAGTAGAATACCTGAGACCACATCATGAGTCTCCTTTGCTTCCTCCCTGGTGATCTGAAAAGCTCGAGTCTTCACCTTCTGGGGTTCGGTCTTCTTCTGGGCTGTTGACACCATAGTTTCTCCTCCCTTGTTTGGGCAGTTGAAACTGTAGTGTCCCATCTGATGGCATGAGAAGCACTCTACTTCGCTGGCTTTCTTGGCTTTACAATCTTTTGCTTTATGACCGAATCCTCCACAATTAAAGCAGGCATTTGATCCCGCTCGGCACTCGCCACCGTGTTCTTTTCCACATTTCTCGCATTTCTTCGCACTTCCCTGTCGGCTCTGACTTGAACTCATTTTCCCTTTCTTCTTTAGGTTCCCACTGATACTACTAACTATCTTCCTTTTGTCCCCAAAACCAGGTCCTTCTTCCTTCCTTCGTTTTCCAATATCTTCCACGGTTCGGGCAGCATTGATCGCCCCATCTAGTGTTTCGGCTTTCTTCACTTCTAACTCATAGTTCCACGGCAAACCCCGGACATAGCGGTTAATTCGGGACCGCTCAGTAGGGTAGGATTCTCCCACAAAAGGCAGCATGTCACAGAACTTCTTTGTATACTCATCCACCGTCATATCTCCTTTCTTTATCGTTAGGAAATCTTCATTCATTTTCTCCAAATCTCGCGTGGGACAGAACTTATCTTTGAGACACGTGATAAACTCTGCCCATGACCAACCGTATACCACATCTTTTCCCAAACTTTCGTATTTGGTGTTCCACCACACCAAAGCATCATCCTTCAACTGCCGGGAGGCATAGTTGACCTGGTCTTTTTCTGCACATTTACTTGCTTGCATCACTTGTTCTATCTCTCGGACCCATCGCATTGTCACTTTAGGCTCAAAACTGCCATGGTATTCGGGCGGTTTGCAAGCCATAAAGGACTTAAAAGAGCAGCCCTTTTCTTCCTTCTTGTTACTGTCACACCCCAAAACCACGATGGCGGAAACGTTCGGGGATGGATGACTGATTGAAGTATCACAACCATGGATATATGAACAGTATATAAACAACCAAACAAGAATTGATATTGAATTGATACATAGTTTTACAAAATGATTGATTCTCACCAATTACAACATGAAATGAAAATAAACAAACGTAGTATTAAACTTCCATTTGTTCAAGACCGCTGGCTAGCGGCCTAAATGATTTCCTCAAAATACAAGTAGTTTTAAAGAGTGTCAACAATAAAGTTGGTGAGTTCATGAGTTTGAAACATTTTGATTTTGAAGTTTATTTGCTTTTGAAGTCTGTGAAACAATGATGTCGAAATAACTGATTTTAAATAAGATGATTTTGAAATAATTGATTATAAATCAAGTTGGAATGATAACATGAAATATGAGTATGATTTATATGAGATAGAGATAAATGAATAAATTTTAGTCTTTTGGATAATTGATAAATGGTAAACATAACAAATAGTCCTCACCCTTTTCGTATATATACATATACATATAAAGGATGGAGCATCTAATCAACATATACACTTAACCAAGTGCGATCAATCACCTTAGCGTCCCAAGGCGGGGTGGTCAACCCAATAGCGCTATTATTGTCCATAACGTACCTCAAGAATACGGGCATAGTTATGGAGATTAGACTAAAAATGATAATGCACTACAAATACATGTAGCGTAAACAATTGATGATTATCCAAATAATGATTCTCCATAACGTACCTCAAGAATACGGGCATAGTCATGGAGATTTAGACTAAAATGATAATGCACTACAAATACATGTAGCATAAATAAACAAATACTGAATCATGTATAAATGTTTCCAATGTCTATCAATAATGATAAAATGAGTAAGTGATTTCGGAAATCTATGAGAAACACACGATGTTCCAAAAATGTTTAAAATAGATATAATGTAGGGAGATCACTCCCTAAATGATTTAAATGATATAGAAGGGTATTAAATATAATACACCGTTCTATTCATGATACTGTAAACGAACCATGATTGAACCAACTAGTCTCAAAATGGTCAAGATTTCATGTCGAGAAATAAAAGAATGTGGTGTATAAAATAATTGCAAATGTTTAAAATACTGATTAAACAATGTATAAATAATTGTGTATAAAATAATTGTGAGAGTTGAAATAATGATTTAACAATGTATAAATGATTAAGTATAAAATAATAAAGAGTGCTAAAATAATGATTTAACCATGTATAAACATTTGGAATCTTGAAACCATTTAAATAATGTATATTTGTTGAAAAATCGAGGAAATTGGTAACTTTGAAATAATGGAAAAATATCTGATGAGTCTTTGAAACTACGTTGTTTAATAAATCATTGAAAAGACGAAAACGTTTAATAAGTCTTGAAAAATACTAGAGCGTTCAATAAAACTTTGAAAATGCTAAAACATTTAATAAAGTTGAGAAAAATACTGAAGCTGGTAACTGACCAGTATGAGTATGAGTTTAACTGTTTTGAGACTAGTGTTCATGATTGGTTGTTTAAGTTATCGTGTTTACTTGTATTCCTCCCCTAAAAATGTTAAAATAGTTAAAAATGGGGATATGAACTCACCTCGAAGGTGTAGGGATCCTTTGATGAAGATGTACTAGAATACCCTATTGGCTTTCGGCTTGAAACCTAAGAATGACGAGGTTTATCGAGTTACTAGACGAATCTCGGGAAATTCGGGAGTGATTACACAAAGGTATGACGTGAAAATGGTTCCTGAATGAAGTCCTCAGCTCAAAATACGAAGAAATCAGGCTTTGGTGAAAGTTCAGAGACTAAATTTGCAAAATAATTGTTTAGGGACCAAATTTGCAAAATAATTGTTTAGGACCAAAATTGTAAAACTATTTTACCCAGGGGGTAAAAATGTAACTTTGACCAAAGTTCAGGGGGTCAAAGTGTAATATTTTTAGGACTGAAAATGTAATGATTTTTGGGCCAGGGGGTCAAATTGTAAATTTGACCAAACTTCAGGGTCTAGATGGTAACTGTGAATAGTACCCGGACATCGGCTAAAGTTGGCTCGGACACCGGCTCGAGTTTCATCGGTGAAACTCATTGGCGCATTTCGTCGAACAGGTGGTGGGCATCGGCGACGACCAGGTGTTCCTCGGACACCGACTCGGACACGATCTCGGACGCGGCACGCCCCTTCCTCGGCAACGACTCACTTTTCACCGGTGAGATTCCAGGCGCGGCTCGACGAGGCATATCGTCGAGCACCTGGTGCGCGTGACGAAATCCAGAACTTCAAATCCAATTTCCCGTTGATTCCGACCACCAAATCAGGTGAGGTTTTTTCCTATGTGTTCGAAATCACGAGGAGAACAAAACTCAAGCATTAATTTCAGAAAAATTCGCAGATCAAGAGAGTGTGGTGCGTAAACTTACTGTGGCGGCTGTTTTGGCGGTGGTAGTGTTTTCCGGCGACATTTTGGAAAAACAAATTGCTGAGGGTTGATCACGAGGACGAGATGAACGCGATGGTGTTCTCGGATTTCGATTTGGAGACTTTTCATTTTTCCGGCGGCGGTCGGCGGTGTCGGTACGGCGGCGGTTTGAGAGAGAACTGGTTAATATTTTGCTGAATAATTGATTTTTGAGAAACCATATGGATGAAAACTAGTTTTTTTTATTGAGATCCTCACGAGAAATTCCCCAGCGTTGGCTATCGTTGCTTAACGTTTTCGGTTATAGTCTTCACGGTATTTTGAGCGTACAAAATGCGAGTATCATGAAAATAATTTCTCGTTTATGAAATCTTCCCGATAAAGGGAATCTAACGAGTCCAAAAATCACCTCGTTTGGAGTTACGAAACTCCCGATATGATTAAATGAAGGTATAAAATTGTGTCCGAAATTGATTTGACGCAGAATCCGAAACTGAAAATTGTATATTTTGCATAAGAACTCCGATTTGGATGACCTAGATATCCACGCGTTCGTATTAACGACTACATCGCTTTTTAAGTATTATTTATGCTCAATTAATACTCGAATGATTTTCCGGATTTCTTATTCGCTGTCAATATTGGACACTATTTGGATTTTTCTGAAAATTGTCTGATAAGCGTATAAATTGTACTGATAGTTTTTGGGGACCCACTAGAATAGTGTTGACTTTAAATATCGACCATAAGGTTTGACTTTGACTATAGTTGACTCGGTTGACTTTCGTTGACCGAATTTGACGGTTGTCACATCATCTCCCCCTTAAAAGGAATTTCGTCCCGAAATTGTTTCAAAGTATCTCATACTTGGGACTTAGGGAAAGAGATGTGGACATTTCTGTTTCGTCTGATTCTCGCGTTTCCAAGTAATTTATGGTCTACGTTTGGCTTCCCAATGCACCTTTACTATAGGAATGCGGCTTTGATTTGTGTTCTTGACTTCTCGGTCGATGATCTCAACTGACATCTCAAAGAATTTAAGACTCCTGTTGAGTTCAATCTTATCCAAACGGAAATACCGAGGGTCTTGTCAAATAAAGACTTCTTCAAGTTTAGAATTTGAAAGGTGGGATAACGTAATCGAGCTCTTGCGGAAAACATAGCCGGTAAGCCATAAGACCTATCCTTGTTAGGATCTCAAATGGTCCTATGTAACGGGGATTAAACTTTCCTCGTTTACCAGAGCATATCAATTCTTTCCAAGGTGAGACTTTCAGCACGACTCGATCTCTAACCTGGCATTCTAATGGCTTGCGTCCAAAAAGGGCCTCGAACAGGGCAGCCTTTATGTTCGCATGATAACTGTTGTTGTATGAGAATTCGATGAGTGGCAAGTGGATAACTCACGCTCTGCCAAATTCATTCACCCAAGTGCGCAACATGACCTCTAGGGTTTGTATTGTTCTTACACTATGCCCGCCTGTCTGTGGAAGTTAAGATGCACTTAATTCCAGACGGGTTTCCAAGAACCTTTGCAACGATTGTCAAAATTGTAATGTGAATCTGACGTCTCCATCAGAAATAATGGATATTGGCACACCGTGAAATTGAACAATCTCTTTTTATCTGTCTCTTTGATCGTCAGGAAGTGTGAGGACTTTGTCAAATGATTCACAATTACCCCAAATGGCGCTATAGCTACCACTCGTCTTGGGTAATCTGGTTATGAAGTCCATGGAAATCTGTTTCCACTTCCATTATGGTATTTCTGGTTGTTAAATTAGACTTGATGGGTTTTGGTATTCTACCTTCACCCTTGGCGCAAGTCATAAACTTACCCATGAATGTGCTAATCTCTGCTTTCGTGTTCGACTACTAGCACATTTTTACAGAGTCTACCTGGATTCCCTCAATGTAAAGGGAAAAAAAGTCAACTTTGTAGAAAACGTTGAGTCCAACAACATAGAGCGAGACTACATGGAGTTCAACGATGTTGAACTTATCAAGCTCTTTGCTAACGACTTAAGAAATGACATGAAATATCATGGAGTTCTAAGGATAAGAATCCTCGAAAGAAAATGAAGTAGAAATGCACTTGATCATGAAGATAATGTTTTCTAAGAAATACAAAATGTCAATAGTTCTCTTGAAGTGGAAATAAATGATATCAATGAAGAGATGGCAATCAGTTATGGTCATACCAAATAATATGTACCCAAAATGAAACTGAATAATGGAGATAAAATAAAATGAAATGTTTTCGTATGCGGTTGTATGTGATACCATAAATGATGATCATGAACTACAGGGTGTCATTGATTGTCAAAGAAGACATGATTTGGATAAATGGAAAGAAACTATGAAAGATGATTTGTAAGATACAAAGCAAGGTTTGTGACTCCAGGTTTTGCCCAAAGACCTGGAATTAATCATGAGATAACATATTCTCCAGTTATGGATGTCGTTACAGCTCACTTATATGGATCACTTGATTCCGATATTTAGGTGAAGATCCCCAAAGGATTTTGAATGCTCGAAGCATTAAGTAAAAGGTTGAAAGAAATGTATTCTGTCAGACTACAAAGGTCTTTGTATGCGTTAAAACAATCTGAATGTATGTGATATAATCGTCGAAGCGATTATTTGATAACCAACGGTTATAAAAATGATATTAATTGTTCATGTGTACTTATAAATAAAACAATATCGGAATCTGTGATCATAGCTGTATATGTTGATGATCTGAACATCATTGGAACAAATAAAGAATCCTTGAAATGATTGAGCTTTTGGAGAAAAAAAAATTGAAATGAAAGATCTTGGAAAAATCGAGTATTGTTTTGGGCTTACAGATCGAACATCTGTCTAATGGAATACTGGTGCATCAATTGAATTATACGGAGAAAAATCTTGTCAACTACGTGCGCTAAGAGGGCGCAGTAGTTCTTGGATAATTATTTCTGAGCCTTAATACCTGAGACACTTTGCGGTTTCTTGCTTTGCTTTTTGCCATGAATTATGATAGTGTCGTCGGTCAGGTTCAGTCGAATTGCCTTCTCGTTTCTCGATAGCTCCATGATCACTCGCAAGTATTGGCCATACTCCATTTTTGCTTCGTGACTAAATCAGAATGTTGTTGATGAAAATATCATGAGTGCAACCATATAAGATTGACACATGCGGTTCATGAGGCCCATGAATATTGCAGGAGCATTTGTTAGGCCAAAGGGCATTAGCACAACTCGTGGTGACCATAGCTTTCGGAACGGCGTATTGAGCATGTCTTGATCTTTTCAACCCAACTAGATATCATGATCACCCTTCCATCCACGCGGGATGTCATGGGCTTGTAGGCAGAGGGATCCTTGTAGGTACGTGGTCAGTGATGACTCCAATAGGTAACGACGTTCGAAGTATCGGAACTGCTTCCCAGATTGGGTTCCTTGTTGTCACAATGCTTGCCACTCGTGCTTCATCAAGAGCTTCTGTAACAGGAGCATCCATCTGAGCAGGAGGTGGCTAGGGTGGTGCTCTTCGAGCACTTAAAACTGTCGTTATTAGAATACGTGACGAGGGTTGCGCTGCGGTGTTGTTATTCCTCGTACTCTGTTGCGTCGTCATGATCTTTGACCTAAAAGGTCACGGAGGTAGGTAGGTAAAGGAAATTGTCATTGGCATTACGAAGGCACTATACGAGTAATCCTAAAGCACTGATAATATAGTCGCAATAGACGAAGAGGTATGATAATTTATAACTCAACAACCGACCAGATTACGAAGGTACACATAGTATGAAACAAGATAGGCTTTCGAGTGCAATGTCCTGCCTTTAAGCAATAATCAAACAAGAACATGCCGAAAGGCTAGAGTATTGCATTCTCAGACTATATCGCCTCTATATATACCCAAGCTTTCAAGTCGTTCGTCAAGTGTATGAGAAAAGTACTACGTATACCAGCCGATGTACTCCGAAGAAGTCGATCACTACTACTAACACACCTACGTTTTCCTAAAACTATACGGACAATAATATTACCTAAGCACATAAAATGAAAAGAAATAAGCCTTCGGACACAATTCCCTGACTTTAGGCAACAAATAAACAAGAGCATGCCACAAGACTGGGATGACTGCATTCGCTGACTATTCCATCTCCATACATGTTTAAACTTTCAAATCACTTATTAAATGGAACTGTTTTAAATTGCACTCAACGCTTAAACCATGGTCTACGATAGTCAATCCTTAACCGATAAAGCTGATCAGACTTTTCCTGGTAAAGGTTTGACATCGTACATCCTTAGTTTACTCGTGAGTTCAATTTAGTATAAACACTCAAATTACGTTGTGATACTTGTGATAACCGATGTGTATGAATACTTTTTTTTTAAGGAATACGCTAAGTATTCAAAAAGTATTTGGATGGTTACTAAACCAGAGTGTTAGCCCTTGACGGTTTATAGTTGTATTAATTCTTCGTGGAAGAATATACTTAGTTCTCTATAAACCTAGGCTCTGATACCATTCTGTCACACCCCAAAACCACGATGGCGGAAACGTTCGGGGATGGATGACTGATTGAAGTATCACAACCATGGATATATGAACAGTATATAAACAACCAAACAAGAATTGATATTGAATTGATACATAGTTTTACAAAATGATTGATTCTCACCAATTACAACATGAAATGAAAATAAACAAACGTAGTATTAAACTTCCATTTGTTCAAGACCGCTGGCTAGCGGCCTAAATGATTTCCTGAAAATACAAGTAGTTTTAAAGAGTGTCAACAATAAAGTTGGTGAGTTCATGAGTTTGAAACATTTTGATTTTGAAGTTTATTTGCTTTTGAAGTCTGTGAAACAATGATGTCGAAATAACTGATTTTAAATAAGATGATTTTGAAATAATTGATTATAAATCAAGTTGGAATGATAACATGAAATATGAGTATGATTTATATGAGATAGAGATAAATGAATAAATTTTAGTCTTTTGGATAATTGATAAATGGTAAACATAACAAATAGTCCTCACCCTTTTCGTATATATACATATACATATAAAGGATGGAGCATCTAATCAACATATACACTTAACCAAGTGCGATCAATCACCTTAGCGTCCCAAGGCGGGGTGGTCAACCCAATAGCGCTATTATTGTCCATAACGTACCTCAAGAATACGGGCATAGTTATGGAGATTAGACTAAAAATGATAATGCACTACAAATACATGTAGCGTAAACAATTGATGATTATCCAAATAATGATTCTCCATAACGTACCTCAAGAATACGGGCATAGTCATGGAGATTTAGACTAAAATGATAATGCACTACAAATACATGTAGCATAAATAAACAAATACTGAATCATGTATAAATGTTTCCAATGTCTATCAATAATGATAAAATGAGTAAGTGATTTCGGAAATCTATGAGAAACACACGATGTTCCAAAAATGTTTAAAATAGATATAATGTAGGGAGATCACTCCCTAAATGATTTAAATGATATAGAAGGGTATTAAATATAATACACCGTTCTATTCATGATACTGTAAACGAACCATGATTGAACCAACTAGTCTCAAAATGGTCAAGATTTCATGTCGAGAAATAAAAGAATGTGGTGTATAAAATAATTGCAAATGTTTAAAATACTGATTAAACAATGTATAAATAATTGTGTATAAAATAATTGTGAGAGTTGAAATAATGATTTAACAATGTATAAATGATTAAGTATAAAATAATAAAGAGTGCTAAAATAATGATTTAACCATGTATAAACATTTGGAATCTTGAAACCATTTAAATAATGTATATTTGTTGAAAAATCGAGGAAATTGGTAACTTTGAAATAATGGAAAAATATCTGATGAGTCTTTGAAACTACGTTGTTTAATAAATCATTGAAAAGACGAAAACGTTTAATAAGTCTTGAAAAATACTAGAGCGTTCAATAAAACTTTGAAAATGCTAAAACATTTAATAAAGTTGAGAAAAATACTGAAGCTGGTAACTGACCAGTATGAGTATGAGTTTAACTGTTTTGAGACTAGTGTTCATGATTGGTTGTTTAAGTTATCGTGTTTACTTGTATTCCTCCCCTAAAAATGTTAAAATAGTTAAAAATGGGGATATGAACTCACCTCGAAGGTGTAGGGATCCTTTGATGAAGATGTACTAGAATACCCTATTGGCTTTCGGCTTGAAACCTAAGAATGACGAGGTTTATCGAGTTACTAGACGAATCTCGGGAAATTCGGGAGTGATTACACAAAGGTATGACGTGAAAATGGTTCCTGAATGAAGTCCTCAGCTCAAAATACGAAGAAATCAGGCTTTGGTGAAAGTTCAGAGACTAAATTTGCAAAATAATTGTTTAGGGACCAAATTTGCAAAATAATTGTTTAGGACCAAAATTGTAAAACTATTTTACCCAGGGGGTAAAAATGTAACTTTGACCAAAGTTCAGGGGGTCAAAGTGTAATATTTTTAGGACTGAAAATGTAATGATTTTTGGGCCAGGGGGTCAAATTGTAAATTTGACCAAACTTCAGGGTCTAGATGGTAACTGTGAATAGTACCCGGACATCGGCTAAAGTTGGCTCGGACACCGGCTCGAGTTTCATCGGTGAAACTCATTGGCGCATTTCGTCGAACAGGTGGTGGGCATCGGCGACGACCAGGTGTTCCTCGGACACCGACTCGGACACGATCTCGGACGCGGCACGCCCCTTCCTCGGCAACGACTCACTTTTCACCGGTGAGATTCCAGGCGCGGCTCGACGAGGCATATCGTCGAGCACCTGGTGCGCGTGACGAAATCCAGAACTTCAAATCCAATTTCCCGTTGATTCCGACCACCAAATCAGGTGAGGTTTTTTCCTATGTGTTCGAAATCACGAGGAGAACAAAACTCAAGCATTAATTTCAGAAAAATTCGCAGATCAAGAGAGTGTGGTGCGTAAACTTACTGTGGCGGCTGTTTTGGCGGTGGTAGTGTTTTCCGGCGACATTTTGGAAAAACAAATTGCTGAGGGTTGATCACGAGGACGAGATGAACGCGATGGTGTTCTCGGATTTCGATTTGGAGACTTTTCATTTTTCCGGCGGCGGTCGGCGGTGTCGGTACGGCGGCGGTTTGAGAGAGAACTGGTTAATATTTTGCTGAATAATTGATTTTTGAGAAACCATATGGATGAAAACTAGTTTTTTTTATTGAGATCCTCACGAGAAATTCCCCAGCGTTGGCTATCGTTGCTTAACGTTTTCGGTTATAGTCTTCACGGTATTTTGAGCGTACAAAATGCGAGTATCATGAAAATAATTTCTCGTTTATGAAATCTTCCCGATAAAGGGAATCTAACGAGTCCAAAAATCACCTCGTTTGGAGTTACGAAACTCCCGATATGATTAAATGAAGGTATAAAATTGTGTCCGAAATTGATTTGACGCAGAATCCGAAACTGAAAATTGTATATTTTGCATACGAACTCCGATTTGGATGACCTAGATATCCACGCGTTCGTATTAACGACTACATCGCTTTTTAAGTATTATTTATGCTCAATTAATACTCGAATGATTTTCCGGATTTCTTATTCGCTGTCAATATTGGACACTATTTGGATTTTTCTGAAAATTGTCTGATAAGCGTATAAATTGTACTGATAGTTTTTGGGGACCCACTAGAATAGTGTTGACTTTAAATATCGACCATAAGGTTTGACTTTGACTATAGTTGACTCGGTTGACTTTCGTTGACCGAATTTGACGGTTGTCACAGTTACCTCCACTAGTTGCTTCCTCAGTTGTCTTTTTGGAGACTTCTTGTGAAGATTGGGCTCTTGGTTCACCCATTCGACCATCAATTATATTGTTCACATCTTGTCTCAACTCAGTTCGTAAGTTATCAATTAGAAACTGAATTGCCTCCATAGTGACAGGTTGTGGTGGTGGTAGGTTTGGCTCAGACTCATCGTTTCGAATAGCATGTGGTTCACTTCCTCTTGAAGAAGTGTGACTGCCCTCACCCCTGTCAGCTTGTCTTCTGCCTTCCATTACTATATAGATGAACAAATTATCGGTTTAATACACAATTCTATATAGTATTTCATAAGCGATAGCATGTTATCTCCTTATTTTGACTGCATTTTTATAGCAGTCATACTCTCTATATGCCTCCTATATTACTAAGGCAACTTACTACTACTCTTGCTAGTTTAAGCCTAGGATGGTATTCCAACCTAATTCGCTTAAACTATGGCTCTGATACCAAAACTGTAACACCCCTTTTCTTTTACCATATTTAAATACAAATACAGTTTACTTTACAAACATATGTTACAACTCGTGACTATAAAATAGCCACTTAAATTTTTTTATTTATTTTACAAACTTAAACTCAAGGGGGTATTACAGACTCAATACAGATACCATAATTTAAACTTACAGTATATAAACCGGTCCCAACTGCAACCCTTGCTCCTTTCACCTAAGTACATAGCATTTCAAAAATAGTATACGTGAGACATAAAGCCTCGTGAGTAATATGGGTTTAGACACAAAACTTTTCTTTTCAACTTGAAATATCAAAAGTACATTGCTAAAACTGATTTATTTCATAAATCTCAAAATGACTTTTTCTTCTTTACTTTCAAACTTTAAAAAGACTTTCTTTCTTAAAACTGCTTTTCTTTCTCATTTCTCGTGACCAATTGAAACTTATGAATTAAGTTTATTAATTCATTCAACTAGCTCCCCTCGCGGGACAGAACAGATCTGCCCACTTGGTTTGCTCATTCTGTCTCCCCTTCGTGACTTGGAACAAATTCAAGCACAAGGGTATGCTAAGCTAGACAACTACTTCGCGACGGGAGGTACCATCCCAGTAGTGTCTTCTGATCTCCCAATTATGTGGGTGATCCTAGTCCGGACAACTGACTCATATTTCTTTCTTTCTTTAATTCTTACTTCATTTCATCTCAAATTGGTCAAAATGGGACACAATTTGTAATAAACTAAAACTCATAAACTTTGTAACTCTTTATCAAAAATACTATCAAACTACTTTTGACATCTTAGTTCCTACAAGGAACTTCTTTCAAAATACGTTGCAAATCGTACTTTAAAAATCTACTCAAAATACTAAGCCCTTGTATAGAGCTTCTTTCAAAATTATTTCCCAAACTTTAGTATTTATAAACATTGGAAATCATACTTTTCTGAAAATAACATTTTTGCTATGTACTAGAAAATCCTCATAAACTCACCTTGATGTTGCTACAAGTCTCTACGCTTCTCGTATTCCTTTCCCCTTTCCGTGCTCAACCACGTTTGAAGCACCACCTATACATGTATTATATATATAAATACTCAATAAATACATACTATAACTGACTCTACAGTGCTAAGGTCTCATACGTCTCAATTCTAGGTTATAACAAATGTATAACCATTAATAAACTCATTTTACGGTTTCTCCGAAATACGCGTATACTGCTACAGTACCCAAGAGGGGTCGTATTTCAGTTCCGACTCTTTTCCATGAAATCTTATCCTATATTAGACTTGTTTTTCAAATTTGGAGTTCATTGGACAAGTCTAGCTCAAATTTTAAAAATCATGAGCATGAATAGTGTTTTTAGCCTCTGCCGCTACAGTAACTTTTCCGCAAGGTCGAATTACGGATTTGACCATTCCCGACATATTCTTATACCATGTTAAGGTTATGTCTGAAATTTCAGGTCAATCGGACATGTCTAGCTATGGTTTCTAGCGTTTGAGTTATTTAAAAATTCTAACATTTTTGGTCCCTGACTGGAGCACTGTAGCACGCAGTTCACCCATTAAGCACTTATTTCAGTTCTTAATCATTTTACTATCATTCCATGACTAAAACCCTTGTTTTACATCAGGTTTTAGGCCATGGAATCACTAATTCCAATTCCATTTCTTCAAAATCCCGTTTTTGATATTTTGCACCAAAAATCCATCTTTTTGAAATTAGTCACTTAGGAGTGTCTTAATACATCCTAAGTGATCATTTGGACCCAACAAAACCATAAAAACCAGCTTTGATCTTACAAACCCGTTTTTAGGGTTCTTGAGCACAAATTCCCATTTCTTGATTTCTAACATATAGCAACCTACTTCCATGTTTTTGAGTTAAGTTCTTAACTAATGGCTTATTGGAAGCATTAGCTACTTAACCCACATGATTTATTACTGAAATTGCAGTTTCCACTCAACCCAAAAAAAACCCAAATCAAGAACACACACAAAACCTAGTTTAAAACAAGGAAATTCTTACCTCTCTAGCTTTGGAATCACCAATTCCAATCTTGTTTCTTTGATTCCTTTGCTGAAATTTCCAAGTTTCTTCTCGTTCTCTCTAGCTCTCTCCCGTACCTTCTACTGCCTTCTATGATATTCTGGGAAATGAGAGTATTATCTCTCTTATTTATGATTAAGTTTTTATAAAATAATTACATTTTGGTCCCTAACTTCCAAATTTCTTCACAAAGGTGATCCAAGAGTCATAACTTGATCATTTATGCCTCATTAACTTCTAACTTAACAATTTCTTGACATTTTTGGTCATTTTCATGTCAAATGACCATTTTGCCCTTTTCGGCCATATTTCACTATTCACGCGGTAAAAACTCCAAATTTCATGTAAACTTTTATTTCTTATTATATTATTGTACAAATACATATTATTACACATAATAGTCGTACAACGTGACAAATGACCGTTTTACCCTTTTTGACTTTTTCGCGGGTTCTTACACTATGAATACTTTGTACCTAGAATGACTGTGTTGTGATGACTAACCTAAAAAACGCATAGGAATGAGACAATTGTTATCATTATTTGCATGTGTTTCTTTCTTTCTTTTTTTAATTTTATGATATGCCTATATGATTGCATGCTACTATATAATTTTAAAGTAAATGAAACATGCTATTTTATTAAAGAGTTAATAAATGTCATTTGCAAAACTTATAAAATGGTTTTATAGAGAAGTTTTAAAATTGTTTAGATACATTTTGCTAAATTAAGTTAAAATGTCTTTACTGAATATAAACAAAAACTCATTTTGATAAAATGCAAATCTCACACTATCCAAATTGAAACACAAACTTGAACTAATAGTCTTTCAGAATGAGAAAGTACAAGAGCCAAATTCGTCAGTTACACTTTAGGGATAACACTGTAATGTCCATGATACACAAGAGTCTTGGTCTAGATGTCACGTTCTTTTTGCTCGACTTTCTATCCTTACTTATGATTCACAACAAACTTGTTGCAAATAAAGATAAGCATGTATGGGATTAAACAAGTCAAATGGCATAATAAATGTCAATGAATCTAATAAGAATCTAAGAGTTTCATAGAGAATGAAATTTGTAGATCACTTACATAAAGAACATGTTGTTGCGATTACAATAACTTTCTTCGTAACTACAAGTGAAATATGAATACTAGCATTGTTAAAGCAATTTTATTTTGGGTAAATATTTTTTAAGAAAACTCAAACTAACTAAAATCAACTTTATTTTGATGGATGTCGTGAAACACAAACTCATCATCAACCACAAAATTTTCACTGCTATCAATTCACTTGAATGATAAGTTGACAGGGTCAAACTATCTTGACTGGATTTGGAACTTGAGAGTAATGCTCAAATACGAAAAAGAAGTTTGATCCCTTTATGAAACTCTTATTGAGGTTCCTCTAACAGAGTCAACCAGGGCATCAAAGATGAATACAAAGAGTGCCTCAATGAATCAACTAAGCTGTATTGTCTAATGTTGGTGACCATGGTTCCAAAGCTCCAAAAGAGCTTTAAGAATCTTATGGATCAACATGACTAATCAACTCAAGGAGATGTTCCAAGAGCAAACCATATATGAGCGATTTGAAAAGTGAAAGCTTTGATGATATGAAAGTCGCAGGAGAGAGGAAGTGTCAGTGTACACATATTAAAAATAAAGGTGCATGTTGGCCACTTGGAGCGCCTAAGCTTTCCAATTAGTCAAAAGTTGGCTAAATATATCATCATCAATTTGTTGACTAGTTCATATAATCAGTTTATCCTGAACTTTTACATGAATAATCCGTAAAGGTCTATTATGGTGTTGTATGGCATGTTGAACACGTTGAGTCTAACATGGTCAAATCTAACTCCAGCTCAACTTTTCCCATATTACTCATCGGGGAAGGAGGTGTCAAGAAGAAAAATGCAAACCCTCCTAAGAGGAAGAAAGCAAACCTTAGTATTTAATGACGTATACCTTTTTATTCCACTTTCTTATTCCGCTCTTATACTTGAACCCATGACATATACACAAAATATAACACTGGTTGAAGATTTCACGATGGAAGATGATCTGAGTGGTTTGGGTGAACGGAGGAGAAAGTAAGGAACAAATGGACGAGCTAGGGGTGGGTGGGGATGGGACAAGTTTAAGTGTAATAAAAATATAATAATAAAATAATATTAGTAAAAGAAATATATCAAATTAATAATAAGGAAAAATGGAAAAGACAAATCAAGGGTAAAAGAGTAATTTGATAATAAGTTAATACTCTATCACCAATGGTGTTACTGAACAGTAAGAACGAAAATTACAAGAAAATGAAAGTTAAAGAAGTAAGTAATCTTAAATGAATTATTTATTGATAAAATATATATATGTATAAAATAGATAAGAATTTATTAAAAATATCAAAATAAAAATAAAAATTATTTAACAACACTCTAAAAAAAGATAATACAAATAAATAAATAAATGAAATTGCGTAATCTATTAATCTAACGAAACCACAAGACCACTTATCTAAATTCTGTCCGTCGTTTATTTGGTCATAATCCATCTAATTTCGACCCGATCCATTAAAATCGCTATAAATACAGGATATTGCCCTAAATTTCAAAATCGACATCATTGAAAGAAGATCGAGGAGAGGATTTACGGAGTTTTCGGATACAAGTTCTCGAGGTATGATCTGTTTTCAGTTTAATCCCTACTACCAAACCTGGTTCTGTTTTATGAAAGTTAGACTCATGATGTTGCGGTTTTAGTTTGTTTGATTATGCTAGTTAGGGTTTTTAAGCGTGATTATTTCCGCTCGCAATTTGCTATTACGGTTGACGTCGGTTATTTGAAGAAGAAAATGATTTTGTTTGTTGTCTGGCATGTTCAATTCAAGCATCATAGAACCCTAATTTACAATGCCTCGTTACTTTTTCATACCTCCCAAATCGGTTCCCCCAATTTGCTTTTTGTTCGTGAATAGTCTGCAGTACGGTGATTCTATACATGAAATTAAGTCTGATTATGTCACGATGTTAGTCGGTTTTGATGAATCCTTCGATTGTACCGACTAGTGTTTCTAATCGCGAACATTTCCGCTATCAATTTGCTATTAAGGTTAGCGTTAGCTATCTGTAGATTAAAATGATTTCGTTTACTATCTCGTTTATCCAATTCAGCCATCATAGAACCCCAATCTAGACTGCCTCGTTACCCTCTCATACCCCAAACACTTCCTCTAATCTGTCTGTTCTTCATTAACAATCATCACCTGTTTTCTGATTACATCTATACCATGGAGTGTTTTCGTCCATCTTGCTTACTCTTTCAAATTAAAGTGATTATGTTATCGAAATTCCAACTTCTCTAGTATTTGTCTCCTTTATACTTTTGTAATTTCAGTTGACTTATGTATATACCATAAAATCGATCACATTATATATGATTTGTAGATGGCACGTACCAAGCAAACTGCTCGTAAGTCTACCGGAGGAAAAGCCCCCAGGAAGCAACTTGCCACCAAGGTACATAATACATTACTACAATTCTCTCGTTACTTTTTTGATTTAATTATATTTTCTTTTCTCTTTTCTTTCTAAAACAATTTTATTTTATCTATCAGGCTGCTCGCAAGTCTGCTCCAACAACCGGAGGTGTGAAGAAGCCTCACAGATACAGACCCGGAACCGTCGCCCTTCGGTTTGCATCTCACTTTTCTTTTCATCTTTTTCTAAAAAAAATCTTTTTTCATGCTTACATGGATTAATCAATACATGCAGTGAAATCCGCAAGTACCAAAAAAGTACCGAGCTTTTGATCCGCAAACTTCCATTCCAAAGGCTTGTTCGTGAAATCGCTCAGGACTTCAAGGTATTCTTTTACACTGTTCACAGTGTACCTGATTTACATCTGACATGATGCTTTTGGGGTTGAACAGTGTGGGACTGTGTATCTGATTTACATCTGACATGATTTTTGAAATTTGAATTTGCAGACGGATTTGCGGTTCCAAAGTCATGCTGTGCTGGCACTACAAGAGGCGGCGGAGGCGTACTTGGTGGGGTTGTTTGAGGACACAAATTTGTGCGCGATTCATGCAAAGCGTGTGACAATCATGCCAAAAGACATTCAGCTTGCGAGGCGTATTAGGGGTGAGAGGGCTTGATTTTAATAATGGTTTCGAATATGTGTTTTAAGTAATAGGATGATGGTAAAAAGTAAAAACTTCTAGGTTGAATATTCAAACTTCTGGTAATGGTTTTCTTTTGCTTGTTTGTTGTTTCACTAATTGGATGATTGGTGAATTAGTAGTATGTGGAGTTTTATTGGTGTTATGTCTTGTGTTGATTTATTTTTGTTTACTTATTTATAACTAAGATGCGATTTCGATGCTAATTGATTTTTCACAAAGCTGATTTGTAGGAAAGATTTGGTTATGGTAAAATCAGGATTCTAAGTATTTATGTGTAGGTTGTTATATACGTTATTAGGATCCAAGAAAGTTATAATTAGATAAAAGTTTGTTTAAATGGAAGTTATTTCTACACAACAATTTTTTATCCACACAATAGTTTTTATGCTTTAGAGGGGTTGAACAATATTTAATAAAAACATTAGATAGTTGTATATGGTTAAAAATTGTGGTGTACGGGTGAGCAAAAAGACCAAGAACCGAAAACTAACCGAGGACTGCGAACCCGAAATTAGGACTGCACGTACATCAGGGTCGGTCCTAGGTGGCTAGGTCCTAGGAAGTAGTTGTAATTGCCAATCGGGTGTGGGTTTTATAGGGTTTCTCGGTATCAAACCCTATATAAGAAGACCAATAGATATTTTCGTTGCAATTTGTCTCCATATTGAAGCAGTCATCACACTTTCATACGAAGTCGGATTGAGCCTATCACAATATCAAATTTGAAATGTGTAGTTTTTTTTGTTTTTCGTTGTAATTTGTCTCCATATTGAAGCTGTCGTCATGGCTTCATACGAAGTCGGATTGAGACATTGTGTTGATATTTTCTAGAGTAAGCTTAATAATTAATATGAAATCAATGAATTCGTTTGCATGTTCACTGTTTGGCAAACCCCGAAACTTGGGGTATCAAATTTGGAATATATAGTTTTTTCTGTTTTTCGCTATAATTTGGTATCATCTTTGCATATTCACTGTTTGACTTAATGAAGCAATGAACAAAAATTGAATGTCCAAACATTTTGAGTTAATAACCATATAGTAACCCACCACAAGTCCACAACCCAAACAAGTGAGCCAAGATAAATTGATAACTTGAGATTCTAAAATGTAAAGTTGTAAAAAAATTGGTATGTATGATTTCAAGATATAATTGCAAATAAAGAGATTAGAGATACAAGTCCTAGAATATAAATAATCCAAATTTAAGTCCAACATGATCCATAATTGGGTTTGGTTTCTATCCAATTCGGGTCTAAAATCCGAACCCACTTTATCTTTGGTTGCAAACCCGACCATACCCGACCCTAGCTAGGCAAACCGAGGACCAAGCATTCTACTTAGTTCATTTTTTTGGTTCCTCTCATCTCTCAGTTTCAGATTCGATTATTTTCAAGTTTGGTTCTGAACTCATGTCCATTCCTAATAAAGATCACTTCCCTTGTTAAAGAAAAGGAAATGGTTATAATTTGACTTTAATGAATGAAAATTTAATGACTTTGTCCATTTATGGGGATGGGATCATTTCTAACTTGAAATGCGCAATAAAATATATATTAATGCTATTTTTGTTATCGAGAAAATTTGTTTGTCTATTTATTATTGTTGTTGAATGTTGGGGTGATGGGGTTGGCTGCTTAAGCTTTTCGTATTTTTCTTTTCCTATTAAAACAAATATATATATATATATATATATATATATATATATATATATATATATATATATATATATATATATATATATATATATATATATATATATATATATATATATATATATATAGTGAAAAGTGAATATACTGCTGTTATGTATATAAGCTTGCGTACTAAACCCTCAATAAAACGTCGGTTTACATGTATATCAATTATTTCCTTATTCTCTTATTATTTCTTTATTGAATTTTTGTTCGACTCAACAATTTCTTAATCCCGATCGTTCATTCTGTCTTCTATGATTCTTTCTTCTTCTTTCAGACCTGCAGGAAGTCGTATCGGGACTAAAGAATCGTTGAAGGAGGAAGACATGAGCGAGATTAAATAATTGTTGAGTGGAACATAAAATCAAGGAAGAAAGAATATGTGAATAAGAAAATAAGCAACATACATGTAAATTGGCGTTTTATTGAGGGTTTAGTACGCAAGCTTATATACATAACAGCAGTATATTCACTTTCCCCATATATATATATATATATATATATATATATATATATATATATATATATATATATATATATATATATATATATATATATATATATATATATATATATATATATATATATATATATATATATATATATATATATATATATATATAAAATTAGAATGACAAATCTATCATACTCTTACTTCTAAATTACTCCTGAATCCACCTATGTCTCTGACAATTTTTGAAGCCTCAACCTCAAAGAGGGACCTTCAATCTCAAAGAGTGAGGGTAACAAAAATATTGTTCATTTTTAGTTTTTGTGCATGCAAGACCTAGTTCGTAAGATATATTTACATATAATTATTAATCTTAAATGTAATAGTTATTAGTTTTAATATTCATGTGCAGGACTGGTTCGTTGATTTTAGGAGCCATGTGCAAAGACTAAAAAATTGGCCCTCATATATAATATTTTTACCTATAATCTATTAATCATAATTCACAAGTAAACGTTTTAATAGTATGAGTGTCTAATGGACTTGCAATTAATAATCTTTGAACTGGAAATAATTTGTATTTTAGAATGCAACATATATATATATATATATATATATATATATATATATATATATATATATATATATATATATATATATATATATATGGAAAAAGTGAATATGTGGCTGTTATACACCTAAGCTTAGATGTAGAACCATCAAAATTTATTAGTTTTCTTGTGAAAAACATGCATTTTTGTTTTCTTTAATATACGTAATCCATGTAATTGATTATAAAAGGATGAAAAAGTATGGTATGAGTCATACAATATAGTGACTAAAAGTATTACACCTACATGTGGTGATAACATAAAAGTTGACGGTAAGAAGAAACATCACTAAAATAGCACGTAAACAAGTTGAATTCAATAGAACAACAAATTGTGTACAATGATTTAGAAGAAGTTAAGTTGCTTGGGCTTTTATTTTTGTTAAAAATGGGTTGTTTGACTGGTTCTACACCTAAGCTTAGGTATATAACATCTATATATATATATATATATATATATATATATATATATATATATATATATATATATATATATATATATATATATATATATATATATATATATATATATATATATATATATATCTCCATTCTACTTGTAACCGCCAAGAGTGAAAACTTGATCATTTGGCTACAAACTCCAACGCCTTTTCAAGTTAACTATCTTACTTTTCGTGAATTAGGTATGCCATTTTAATATACATATACTACTAATACAACATACATATGAAAATATCGGGCTATCTAGTCGATACGGGTCCTGTGCGGTCGCACACCTTGCACTTGGTTAGAGACGGCTCTGTTCATGTGTTAATTTTAGTCGTTAGGTTTGGCTGTAATTTGTAATAGTATATTTTATAAATTTATTACAACAAAAGGGATGTAAAAGAATTTGTAAAACCTAATAAATTGAAGGTCGTGATGACGTAAAAATAGTATACAGTTGGAGAGAAAGTATTATTTGCGTAATTTCTTATACCATATTGAATTAAAAAAATGATAGGTTAAAGATGTTCTAAGGTATATAATTATGGACGATGATTCAAAAAGGAAAAAAAAAAAGCAAGTTAGTGGCCTACATTTCTCTCATAGTACTTGAATGTTGAATCCATCAACTTTGACCAAAACACACCTTTATTCAAATCATCTTCCGCAAACCATTCACTAACAAAAACATCAAATTTGTCTTCTTTACCTTGTTCTTCAAGAAACAAAGATCCCCTTCCATAACCATGCATCATGCATGAGAGATGCCGTGTTGGACAAGGCATTGCATGCCGAAGAGATGGGAAGCGATGTTGGAGAGATATTTACAATAATGCATGATGATGAACTTGATATCGTGATCATGTTTCTCATAAACATTACAAGAGCATTCCAAGTAGTTTACTTGGTCTTGATATGTAATCTACAATCGTGAAAGAAAATAGTCAATTGATTTATCATATATAATATCACCATATGAGTGACATGTCATATTATTGATGAGTTCTTTTAAAAGTATTCAAAAAAGGGTTTGGTTTGGACAAAGTACAGAAGTAGTAAACAATATTGCAACCTCCATTTAAAAAAAGAGTTTGTGAACAATTCGGATCCTTTTATTTCCGTCATTCCTGGTGTCTACAATCAAATTAGCTTAATTATAAAAGTGCGCAATTCGTAGTTCCTTGCCGTATTGAATATTGATCTTAAACTAAATCCTTTACGGTCTCACATAAATCCCAATTGCAAAAAATAATCCATGACACTAAAAACAGAAAACATATACGGTATAATCCTTTTTAAGTTAAAAAGAAAATTTCTTTGTAAAGAATGATTCTAGTTTTAACATGTTCAAACAAAAAGACATAAATTTGTATCAATCCTTAAATAGCTGAACACCTCATAAATTTCCGTCATTCCTGGTGTCTACAATCAAATTAGCTTAATTATAAAAGTGCGCAATTCGTAGTTCCTTGCCGTATTGAATATTGATCTTAAACTAAATCCTTTACGGTCTCACATAAATCCCAATTGCAAAAAATAATCCATGACACTAAAAACAGAAAACATATACGGTATAATCCTTTTTAAGTTAAAAAGAAAATTTCTTTGTAAAGAATGATTCTAGTTTTAACATGTTCAAACAAAAAGACATAAATTTGTATCAATCCTTAAATAGCTGAACACCTCATAAGATATCACTGAAGAGAATACATAAGTTCAACATAGTTTATATGAACATTGGAATAAAATGAGAACCATATATCTTCAAAAATCGGGAACATTCAAGTTAAAGCCCCACTTTAAGGTGGCTCGTTTTCTGTATTGTTCGTATTTTAAATATAATATGTAATATCACATCCTAGGTCTGAAATAGAGATATGAATCTACAAGAAAACAGAGAGAAAGTAAATTAATAGAGAACATGTATTGTTTTGATTACGTCACGAATAAATAAATTTTGTAGTGTTACTAATCTATAATATTCTGATTTTCATATGCAAGAGAGAATTGTGTTTATAATACAAAGTGGTTTTCTTTTCTCTTAACAAATAATTTATGAATCTCAAAATAACGTCAAACCCCGGTGGTCAACATTTCCCTCATAGTTCTTGAATGCATCAACTTTGACCAAAATCCAGTTTTCTTCTTCGCATCATTTTCCACAATCCTTTCACTAACAAAAGCCATAGATTTGCTCTTTTTTAGCTTGCTGTTAAAGAAGGAAACATGCCCTTTCCGATAATCATGCATGGGAGATGCTGCGTTCGACAAGGAAGAAACGGAAGATATGGAAGAGATAGAAGACGAAGAACATGAAGAAGATGCGTATGTGGTAACCCGTGATGAAGATCTTGAAATCTTTGATAATCTTTCTCTTAAACACAACGAACAGACTCCGGGCGATTGCTCATGTTTTGGGTGTTTCTTGCATTTTGTTGACGAGGATGATGGTCTTCTTCTGTTGTTCATGGTGTGTGTGTGTGTGTGTGTGTGTGTGTGTGTGTGTGTGTTTTAGGTGTTTTTGTGCGTGTTTGTGGAGTAAGTTTTGGTTCGGTTGTTCGGTGGGTTTTGTGTGATATTTATAGAGTTATTAGGGCTAAGTTTCGATGAGGTTTCATGGGAGTTTCATGAGAGTTGCATTGTAATTACTTTTTTGACCATTTGTTGTGAGTTTTTGAAAAGTCAAGCGAGGAGAGGGTAGTTTTGGTTGACTTCAATAAAAATGCACGTACGGCTCGATGGTGTTCGATATGAAATTCTTTTTCCCTTTTAAGAACATACAACATTTGATGTATATAGAATTTAATAAATGTATATAATTGATTATTAAAAGTGTAAATATTCCTGATCATGAATATAAATACACAAAACTTATCAACAAAAACTAATCATACTAGCATCTTTTAACGAGGGATGATAAGAAATTTATAAATTTGAAAAGAGATATTTTTAAAAATAAAAAGGCCATGATTTAGGTTAACTCCAATACAGAATAAAGAATTTATATTTAATCTACAAATGAAGAATTATGGGTTTATAAACTTTCATGACCGGTCATATATTCAATACAGATGTTATAACAAAAAACAATATTATGGAAAATATCAACTCTGGATTTTATCGATAACTAAGCAAATAAGTAATTACAACTCAAAAGGCTTTTTAAAAAGGATCTTACAGTTCACTACAAGAAACAACCTCAATTGTGACGACAAGTCTGATGTCGTTGAGGTTTTTATTTTTTCGATACAGCTAGTCGGCAATGTGTCGTCTCCGTTATAGACATCATCACAAGAAGTTTACAGCGTCGGTAGACGGTAGCAATTGCAATGACACTTTGTCGCAGACTTGCAGGCAACATTTACAAATTTAGAAAAACACCGAAACCTACTATTACGGGGACGACATAATATTGTTAGGCTACGGGGACATCCAAGAACACCGCCATATCAACGTGACGTCATTAGGACATCCTCAAGAGACATTTAAAGAAATGTCCAACTGTATAGGACTACTTTGAATTGCCACGTCATCATTTAATTTATGTTTTTTGTAATTTAAATAATACATTAAATTACTTAAAATAAAACATTACATTAATTAAAATAAAATAATACATTAAATAGAAGAATTTAAAATAATTATTATCGTCGTCATATTGATTATCGTACGCATGCTCGGTCAAATCGTGTTGAAGATTGATATTCGTTTCCCTACTGTGTATTTCTAGTAATCTCAAAAAGTATGGTTCTTTACCGAGTTGTACTATAAATACCCCTCCATTAAATTTTATACCCCCTGATTTGACTAGTTGTTTTGTTTTACCCATTTTTCGTCTTTTGTTGTCTTTTCCCTTATTATTATTATTTACAAATACCCCCCATTAAATTTTATACCTCCCATGATTTGACTAGTTGTTTTGTTTACCCAATTTTCATTTTTTATTGTGTTTTCCATTATTATTATTATTATTATTATTATTATTATAAAGAAACTAATTTGATATATTGTTTTGGAATATTATTACGTTATTTATATCTCGTATTATACAACGATTTCATATATCTGTCTATATCAATTTGATACAACGATTGAATCGTATGACAAGTTTTCAAACTGACCAGGTATGTATTTTTACTACATAGTTTTGGTAGATTCTCATATTTCTATACATTTGTGTTATTTTTGCTAGATATTTTTGTTATATGACTAATAAACTCCAACAAAAAGTATAATTTTTTTAAAGATAAGTATTAGTTTAGGAAATTAAACTTATCAACTGAAAATTACCCAGTAAAATCTAAACGAATCGTAACAAGATTAGGAAAAACAACATTTTAGGAAAGTATAGACTCTTTTGCTTTCTCTCGGAGTCGGAGTGCACTCTAACCGGTGTGTTCTTGCTTCTTTTGCTTTCTCTCGGAGTCTCCGACCCAGTTATACACCATTATTATCTGTAGTTGGTTGCAAATGCCCGACACTGCTATTCTCATCGCTAATAGATATCGTGTTATCGTTATTTTCTTAAGCAATGGTGGTTCTTCAACGTAGTTCCTACTTCGGTATGCCCCGCAAGCCATCCTAAATCATGCATATGTCCTTATCGTCACGTTTACGATAACCATTATGTGATGGTAGATTTATAAGGAGTGTATCCAATGCCTCCTATTTTGCCAAGACTTGTGCGTGCGTACATATCAGAACATTCTGTTGAATGAGAAACATTATATGTTGTTCGAATAACTGCTTATGCTCGTTATCTAGATAACGCACCACGCAATTGTAATACTGGACCATTTACTATATCTGATTAATAAAGACAAACTTTGCTTTAGTATTATTATTTATTTTGTATTTTTATACAATCGTTCGAATTTGACATAATCGTTTTGATATAATTTTATAAATTTATAAACGTCGTTCGTTGTGTCGTAATTAATAAAAAACTATTGTTTTATTGTTATTAAAATGAAAAAATTATAAAAGCTAAATTTATTATTATTGTTTTTCTAATAATAATAATAATAATAATAATAATAAAACAAATCAAATATTATTTGTAAAAAGAAAAAAAAAAGACAACAAATAGACAAAATAGTTAAAAAGAAAAAAAGAAAACACTACAAAAAACAAAATTTAAATCAGGGGGTATAAACAGACTATAGGCGGGTATGTATAGAATAGCCATTCTCTACCAGCTAGTACAAATTGTTGAGGCGAGTGTATATGATGATGATGATACGTGCAAATAGCCCGACTTTTTTCTTCAATTATCATATAGTATAATATGATACAACTGTACATTACTTTTGCGTATATTCTCTAGAAGCCATACTCGTGTCGAGTTTTTCACTATATGTCATTTCTTTTTAAGGACTCCAAATGTACGTTTAACATCTTTCCGTGCTGATTCTTGAGCTTTCGTGAATAGTACTCATTTCTCGTTAATCGGATGTTGATACGCCTTTACAAATATAGAATAATTAGGATATATTCCGTTGGTAAGGTAGTACCCACGTCGATACTCTGTGTCATTCTCTACAAATGGAAAGTCGGACGATTTGCCTTGTAGAATATCATTAAATAATGACAACGAATCTAGAACATTTATGTCATTGTTAGACCATGGAACTCCAAAGTATGCATGCCAAATCCATAGATCGTGTGAGGCCACAATTTCTAGTATTAGTGACGGTCTGCCATGATCACCACAAGTGTATTGCCCATTCCACGCGTTTAGACAATTTTCCCAATCTCAATGCATACAATTGATGATTCCAAGCATACCTGGTAGACTGTGTTCTGCTTGACGTGCCGCATACAGTTTTTCAACATCGCCACGTGTGGGTTTCCGCAAATATATATCACCGTAAAGCTCGATAATATATTCACAAAAGTTATACATACTTTGACATCCAATTCTAGAAGACATCCTCAAATAATCATCAACTGCATCGGCTGTCACTCCAAAAGTCATAAGACGAAGTGCGACAACACATTTTTGCAATGACGTGAAACCTCTTTTACCTCGACCATCGTATCTCAATTGGAAAAACTCGTACTTATCTTCCAAGTCGTTTGCAATCCGTAGGAACATATCTATGCTCAAACGGAATCGAGGTTTGAAATATTATCGCTATACACGAAATTTTTAGCAAAGTAATACTGAAATAAACGGTTTTGGTCATTTTCACGGTCTCTATTTTTTGCTCTTACTCTATGTCGTTTGATAGAACTTTCCACCTCAGACGCAATTATGCTCGCGACTTGCATCATTGTCGTGAAAAACATATCATCGTTTGACGAGTCAGACGAAGAAAAATTCAAAGCGTGCTCCATATTTTAAATATTGTGTGTTATTTTTAAGGAGTGTGTAAATATGTGTGTGTGTGTGTGTTAAATAAGAAGGTATATTTATAGGGCTAAAAAATGTAAAAAAATTTGGTCACCAATGGCTACATTTAACGATCTCATGACCGTGTTCCAAGGCGTGCCAAGGAGAATGTTGGAGGACAGGGACGCTAGAACGCGCCTAAGGGGGCGGTGTTCACAGTGTCCTGGACGCTTATGTGGCAGGACGCACCCCACGTTCTTCGTACACACCGCATAGGCTTATGGGTCTAACTTTCAAAAATAGAGGTAGGCCTATTGCACACAATATTTTGTCTCTATAGAGTTTATTATCCGAAAGTCTTTTTTTTTAACCCGCAAAATTTTATAAAAGCCATAGCCTATCAAGCGACAAAGGCAGGGCAAAAAAAAAACAGTACAATTACGTGATATTAAAAGGGGAACACACCCAATCAACCCATTTACAATCCCCATAATTCCCCATATATTTAATTCAACGTTATCTGCGAGTTTAAAAGTGGAGACGCAAATCTTTTTGAAAATTCTATCATTCCTCGCCTTCCAGATGCTCCACAAGAAACCGTAAAAAATGGCCAGCAGAATTTGATGCTTTTTAGGACAGTTACCCCACAGCGCAACAAACCTAACAAAATCGCCAACCGTAAAGAAACAACGAAAGAGAATATTGAACCAATTGAATATCCACCTCAAAACATCATAGGCAAAAGAACAATTAACGAGAATATAATCTGTCTCATCTAACCCCGTGGCACATGAATGACAACAGTTGGAAGAAAGAGCAACCCGTCACAGAGAGAGAGCAACCGCTAAAGGCACACGATCCATGCAAGCACGCCACACAAACCTGATGACTTTTAGAGGCAACAATTTGATTCAAACGGTAGGAATACTCATAGAAACCGTGACTTTGGCATCAATAGTAGTTCTAAGATCATGCGCATATAAGTTACTGTCGATAAAGAGTTTGGAACTCCAGGAATCCGCCTCTCCAGAAAACGATATCGAAGCTATGGTCCTGTTTAACGTACTCAACTCCCCAAGTTCCAAAGGGCTCTTAGGCACCCTTTTCCAGGCCCAACTCACTGAATTCGAGAGAAACCTTTCTGAAATGAAACAAAATTTCCTCTTGTCCAAATTAAAAATGTGAGGAAACCTGGAAGCAAAAACACCTTCTCCTGTCCAATCATCAACCCAAAACAAGGTAGTGGATCCAATTCCAATATGAAATTCGAAAATGGAGGAAAATGCAACTTCAATTCCTTCGATATCAGGATGCACCTTCATGATATTGCACCAAACACCTGAAAAAGATTTTTTAGCCACAGACCGAATCAGTTTTCTAATAAGATTGTGAATCTCACAAATCACCCGTCTCCAAAGGGAAGATGGATCCACTTTGAACCATCAGATCCATTTTGAAAAAGGGCCCAATTAAACAGAACTAAGGAGCCGACCCCTAACCCACTTTTTTCCTTAGGACCGAGCACCACCTTTCAAGCGACCCAATTGATTTTATTTTTTACTTCACTTCCTCCCCACAAAAAACGTCTACGAAGCTTCTCAAGGTGATTGATAACAGAGATAGGAGCTTTGAACAAAGAAATATAATACAACGGGAGACAACCAAGCACCGAGTTAATTAAAGTAAGCAAACCTTTGAACGAGAGAGACTTAGCTTTCCAAGAATGCAATATGTTTTGGACCCTATCACTAATGGGTCGCCAGCTCCTTTTAAGCGTCATGTTAGCTCCAACCGGCAAACCCCCATATTTGAACGGAAAAGAACCCGCCTCACATCCGAGAATCCGAGCACCGTTGGAGATTTCATTATCCGAGACTCCTATAACAAAAACCTTTGACTTATGGAAGTTAACTTTTAGACTGGAAGCAACATGAAAACATCTAAGAATGCGAGCCAAGTTAGCGAAGTTACAACTAGACCAATTCCCTAAGAAAATAACATCGTCAGCATAGAAAAAATGGGAGATCGAAGTTCCTCTATTTGGAATTTTGATACCTTGAAGTAGCGACTTTTTGGCAGCTAGATTTCATGACAATGTTTAACCCTCCGTAACAATAATGAATAAAAAGGCGATAAGGGATCTCCCTACCGAATACCTTTGGTGATGGGAAAATCCTTAGTATCCGAACCACTAATTAAGACCGAGGCTCTAAAGGAAGAGAGTCAACCCATAATCCAAAACAACCATTTATCACCAAAACCCCCATATGCAATATGATCGACTTCAAATAATTCCAATTAATGGGATCGAAAGCTTTATCAAAATCGACCTTGAAGAGGAACAACTTATTTTTGACCTTTTGTGACCAATTACACACCTCGTTGATAATCATGGGCCCGTCAAGAATGTTTCCACCTTCTATGAAAGCAGTTTGAACCTCATCAAACACCGAATCGATGACTCTTTTCAACCTGGAAGCGAGAGCCTTAGCGATAATTTCATAAACAAACCTAATGAGGCTTATTAACAAAATTCGTTTAAGGAGAGTGGGTCCTTCATTTTGGGAAGAAGGTTAATGAATGAGGATTTGCTTCCCTAGGAAGACAACCAAAAGATTCAAAATGTTTCACAAAATGCATGATATCATCTTGCATAATGGGCCAAAAATGTTTAATAAATGTGAACGTAAATCCGTCAGGGCCATGAGCTTTATCACTGCCACAACTTAAGGATGACTTATGTAGAGATTTAGATTCTAGAAGGCCACATATTGCATGGTTTCATTTGAACTATGTAATGGTATTTGGATTGTAACCACCTCGCTCTTTCACAAACTAAGTCTTTTGAAAGTGGGACCATATGAGTTGGGCAACTTAAACTCTGAAATGACTTTTAAACAAAGCTCAGTGGATCTTAAGATGGTGTTGAAAAGCCATTTTAACCACATTAAGATGTTCTGGGACCAAAGTTCCCGCATGTGGTGATTTGCGCATTTGATAAAAACATATAGGATAAAAAAAGATGTTTCACATTTTCCCTTTAGTGAGGGGTGTTACATTGATCGTTTTGCCAAATTACTTAGTGGTGTTTGTTGTGTGCTCCCAACAAACTGTGTATTGGGGTTGTTCAACCTAGGACCCTCTGATACCCCCAACAAACTGGTTTTAAAGCTTCATGGTTGAAGATGGGAGTACTAAGATTGAAAAATCTAAAGCTCATGACTTTGAATCTTAGAGGATACAGTTTGAATATTACCTTTACTAGGAAGAACTACACCCAGTGTTGGTTAACATAAAAATAGTGGAATGCAGACATGTGGCTGGAGAAATATAGGCTTTCATTTAGCCATCTTTGCCCCTAGAGAGTTTGTTGTGTACTAGAAGAATGAGGGGGAGGTCCAACAGGAGAGGCGGTAGTGGTAAAGGCAGAACCAAGGCGAAGAAGGATCGGTCCAGATACAGGCCTTAAACCACCCGCTAGACGAAACGAGAGTAGTCATTATATAGACCAGTGCTTGATAACTTTGGTAAAAAAAAGGCCAGAATCGAGGTGAATGTGGCAGACTGTAGTGATGACTCACTATGGAGAGATTGTTTACCATTTCCCAGAAGGTGATGACGAGGATACTTAGTGGAAGCCTGTGATGAACAAGAGGTTCCAAGTGCCAAGTCATTCTTTCGGGAGCAAAAAGGGACCAGAGCTGGTCTTGCTGAAGTCCCTAAAATCGGCATAATGTTAGGAAGTCACAACGTTAGTCGTTACCGAGGTGACAATTTTCGACCAGGGTCAACGTCCCCGGAATGTATCAACAAGACCAAAAGGAGGTGAGAAGGGTTTCTTGATCGAGGAGTTTGAAGACCAAAGTTTCCACATACTAGAGTCCAATTCAGACCGAAGAGCTCTAGAAGAGAAGAGTTGGATCCCACCCGATCAACAGTCTTCTCAGAAGAGTGTCATATTCGATACCGTAGGCAGTCAGGCTTCGGTTATCTCAGTCTATTGCTGAGCTTAATAGCCCAAGAGGGTATAGGTTGGCTCAAGTAAGTAAGGTGGAGATATATCCCTTGCGCATCTAAGGGTCTTTGGATGTGTCATATATGTTATAATCAGATAATAACATAGACAAGCTAGAGGCGAAGGCGAATAACACTTCTTTATTTGTTATAGTGAAAGTGATTTCTCAAGCGTGGGCGCCTAGATTAAAGAAGATATCATGGTTTCTTCCAACCAAAGCAAAGTCCATCCAAAAGAAATACCATACTACCTTAGATCGAACATTTTTCTTGACTAGCTCAGAAGTGAGTAGGGGAGTTCAAGACAGTAGGAGCATTGCATTTTTTGGTGACACTAGAGTGAGTGGGGTCGACATTCACTACCATAGAAGGTGGATTGTTAGAATACTTCAATACGGTACCCTTGTTAACAAAGTACAACTATTAACAGATGAGGAGTACCAAAAGACTCGTCCTAGAGCCTTGAGGATGAGAAATTCCATACAGTGGGATAAGGCTAGAAAGGACGAGTTACACTCAACTTGACAAGGACGAGCTGTCATCCTCTTTCAAGATAATCAGAAAAGAAACAAGACCAGAAGGGTGACAATAGTTTCCAATAGTGGGAGTGAAGTTGATAGATCCTTGCTCTAGTTATGAAGAAGTCATCTAACTAGAGTTCTTGGCATCTTGACTACAGAGGGATTTCTTTAGGACGGTTAGATGTGGAGATCCACATTCTTTCAAGACAATCTAGACGAGAACATCCACGTGGTACTACCAATCAGTTTGTAGTTGCTAAAAGGAAAACCATTTATGGTAAGTTAAAGAAAAGCATGTATGTATGATGAGGAGGAATCGTCGCACAGATGTGAGTGTTATCACTGCTGCCGCCAACAAAAGTTCTAGTACTCCATTCATCATCCTCACGTTATACGATTGATGTAATGTTGGAAGTGAGGTCGAACATATAGATTATCAACGAGCTTAGATACCATCGACCATGATGTTCAAGATGTGAACTAGGCACAACTTAGTTGTTATCGAGAGTAAGAAGTTAGTGCATGAGCTGCAAGAGTCCTAAGGTGTTTTTTAGTCAAAGTGTCTCTTGAACGTCCCTTAGAAAAGTTCACCAGACAGTTGCTGAAGACCGATGTTCTCCCATTTGGAATATGGTTCAGTCTTTCAAAGAAAATGTTAAGGCTGCATATGTCCTCAAAGGCCTTTCCTCAGAGTAGAGTAAAGACGGAGAATGCAAGAGAACTTAAATGACATGATGTTTAGTTTAGATCAGTCTCTAAGTGGGGATCCAAACACAAAAGACTGCAACATTTGAGATAAGTCGAAGGCTTACTCTAGGCCGCAACTATCGTCCATGATCTGATAGCGTGTATTCTAGACTAAAGCACTTCAACCGTAGACTGAAGGCGAACCTTAAGCAAAGCCAGAGCTCAAAGGTGATACTTGGCAACAACGAAGTCTTCTGGTGAATGTTGGTGTTTTACCTCTACGGACAGGAGTTCATCGTGACATCAGTAGCTTGAGCTATGATCACCGGAGTGAATCACCAGCGGTAGACAAGGCTATGGATGTATCAGAAGTCTAATACTCAAAATAGTCAACAGGAGAGGTTGGTGACCAAGTAGGACCTCAAACCGAGGAGGTTAACAATCCAAAGAGTTAAGATGTAGAGAACTTCCCACCAGAAGAGTAGTTCAGAGTTCAGACAGAAGTGTTTAATTCATGCTGAAGAGTCTCAGACCGGAGACTCAATTCCTACTGAAGAACCTTCAGACAGAAGGTATGTTCATACTATAGAGTTCTCAGATGGAAGAGTTGGTTCCAAGACTGGAGTGTAGTCCGACAGGAGAAGTGGAAGCTTATTCGGACAGTTGCACAAGTCCTGATCAGAGCCAAGACACTCAACTCGAGACCAAGAAGGTATTTACCGTAAGAGAATCCTGTCAGGACTAGCCTTGATGTTGTCTCATCAGCTGTCAGATTATCTTAGGAACATGCATGGGGCACATGGCTCTATGTGTCAGGGCAGCGTGGAAAGCAAGATTTGGGAATCTCTAGGTTGTCAAATCAGTATGGTGCTACAGGCCCTAAATCACACGCATTAGACCCACTTTCGTGCTTATATATTTCGACCTTATTCACAATGTATGTATGTATCTAATATTCAGATTGTGAGTATTGTGAAGAATGGTAGTCGCAGATCTCTCTCATTGTAAATCATTGAAGTTTATCAATGAAATTTCTTGTTGTTTCTCATAGTGAACGTAGCTCGACTCGTTGTTGAGTAAACCATTTTACATCATTGTGTCTTTTATTTTGATATCCATATTTCTCACTAGACAGTCATGAGTGCCGGTTGTTTTGCCGAAGTACTTAATCTTGTTTGTTGTGCGTTCCTAACAAACCGGGTATTGAGCTTTTCCAGCCTAGGACCCCCCGATGCCCACTATTCAAATCTATATGCTAAAAGCAAATCTTATTTTTATTTATCAGTAACAACTATTTTTCGTAATTAAGAAGACATCATAGATAGTCGGTGAATTTTTTATTAAATTAATGCATGTTCGAAGCAAATATCCATTCAATGGTTATAAATGAACAAGAATTGGACTTTTAGCACTCTCGTGGGCTAGGTAAACAGCTTGGGAGTCAAGTAGGAGTGTGGAACACGTCCAAAATAAAATACATAAAATAACAATATTCATTACATTGACCAAAATGGTCATAAGTTGGTTCCAATAAACAATGTAATGAGATTGATTGATTTGAACTAAATACGATATTTTAGATTTCAATCACATAACCAAAAAATAACATCGAGTAAATTGGCTAAAAATTGAAATTTATCTAAAAAGGTAAATGGATCAAATGTGTTAATTATGTAAAAGTAGTTCAAATATGCTAAGATATATATAACTTTCTACATGTTTTTACTAGAACATATTATTATTTTGATGATAGAGTCTTTGTAACCACATGTAGAATTTTAATTCAAAAAAATACATATTGACTGATTAACACAATTTGACTCGACTTATGCAGATGATCCAAGATAATCAAAACCTCTTTTAACTTATTGCCGTGCCCGCATGGTACGCACTTTATCAAATTTAGTTATTAATATTTAAAAAAAATGCATTGTGATTTAATAAACAAATAATTTAACTGAAACTATATCAAGGCCAAAGATTCAATTCTTACGTTACGCTAATTCAAAAAATCCAATTTCTTATTTTATCCAAGTATATACTAAAAGGGACACATGTTTATGCTACCGGTCAATCAATGGCATTAGGTGTGACGGTAAGAACACACATCATTTATAAAATGATTAAAAGCAAAGGACATTTTTTGTTTTCAAAAGAATTGAGAGTCTGTTTGGTACGACGGAATGAAATCATGAAGGAGTGAAATGGACAGTGTAATGGAATAAGCAAGATAATGAAATAAATTATTATATTACATTTTCATGTTTGGTTTGTTCGAAGGAATGAAATAAGTTATTTAAATATATTGTTTTTTATTAATATAAAAAAAAAATAAAGTAAATATGATAAATAAATAAAAGAGTGTTATTTTATAAAATAAATTTTTGTTAAATAAAGATGTATCTTTAAATAAATTACATATAAACATATTTCATATCATTCAAAATACATATACATGTTATGCAAATAGTTGAAAAGAATTGTCTATAATTTAAAAAATTTACAAAATAAAAAGAACAATATGCCTTAAAATCTTAAAATATAAATATGGAGAAAAAATTATTCAACTTTTAAAAATATAAAATTTATTTAAATAGAGTTTCGAAATTTTTAACAAAATTAATATTTATTGAATATTTTAATAAAAATATAATTTAATTGTATTATATCTCATTCCATTCCATGGGGGAATGAAAAAAAAAAAACACCCCTACCTCATGGAGTGAAAATCAACCAAAGAGAATGAAGCGCATTCCATGAGGAATGCTTCATTTCATTCATTCAAGCAACCAAACATGATTTTTTTATTCCGACGTAACATTTCATTCCATTCATTTTTCGATTACTGCATACCAAACGCTACCTAAATGTAGTTTTTCATCATGTCTTCTCAAGTGAATGGAAGTGGGTTTTCTCAAAATTATGGATTCTATATTTTTCAATGGAATGGTGGAGGAATACAAATTGGATCATCCTTTATTACTAAAAAGACCCGATTATCCTTGGAACTCAAAAGTAGTTTGGGTTTATGTTACACTTGCTCATTAAAAGGTTTTAGTCATTTACCGGTTTTGACAACCTAAGCAGTTAATAGCGTGCTATAGCGCTTAGCGACATTTCAGAATCACTATTTTCGTTTAGCGATTGAATAATCACGTTGGTGCTATTAGCGCTATTTTGCGCGATTTTACACCACTATTTACCGCTATTTGCGCTATTTTGATTCTGGTCTTTATTTTCTTTTATATTTTTATATGAACCATTGTAATTTTTATGATTTGGATTTTGGTTTGGTTTTGTTGTTGTGCTTATGAATACAAGTGTATTAGTGTATAGTTCTAAGAATTTGCTATACGTAACTTGTATTTTGATTACATTCCGATTTCTCTTCAACTTGATTACATTCTAGTTAAAATTGTATGTTGGATTCACTATAGCTATGTGATTAATGTGTGCATTATTGATGAGCTTTTCTAACATATATATGAATGTTTATGGAATTACAATAATCAATAAATAACTAGATGCATTAATGCTCTAATATAAAAATTATACGTAATGCAAAAAACGTTATATCAACGCTATACCACCGCGAAAACTGCGATCTCAAATAGCGATAGTGATGGCTATTTGATTTTTTACCGCTATAACTACTTGGTTGACAACTAAGTTTTTTGTTAGACACACTTAACTTGATATTTTATACAAATTATACCATTCTAACTTGTACAATAGGTTTTCAAGTTTCATGCATCCATGTGCTATTCGCCTAAACTCTCTTGTTATTATTATTATTATTATTATTATTATTATTATTATTTAAACTTAAAATTATTGTCGTTATTGTGAATGTCATTAGACGAGTTAGAGAGAAGCAGGAAGAGGTGGGAGAAGAGAGGATACCACTAGTACTGGCAGGCTATATTTCCCCTTGTTTATCGGTATCGAGAAATTGGGGGCATGCCTAGTATACCCATGACGATGGTACTTCTCATTTTCCTTTGCTTTGTGACTGTTTGGCAATGACTAATGGGAGAAGGCTATTTTTTTTTCTTTTAGATTGTATATAAATAACACATCTACACATCAATAAAGGATACCACCAAACTTTTTTTTCAATATCCTCAGAAAACTCTTAAATGGTTTCATCATCATCATCAAGTTCTGAACTTTTACGTAGCAAATATGCACGTGAAAGTACAGTGTTGTCTTCTTCATCAAGTTAGGACGATATATCATCATCAAATAACAACGCACAAATTATTTATGCCACACATCAAGTACACAAAGAAAAACATGGATTTTTTAGAATGCTAGGTAGCATTAATTGTACACATTGGACTTAGAGGGGTTACCCAACCGCATGGCGAGGACAATATACCATTAGTAACCACTATCACCGGAGGATTATGCTTGAAGCTATTGTCTCACAGGAATTATGATTTTGGCATGCATTCTTCAGTGTCACTAGTTCTAACAACAACATAAACGTCCTTTGCCAATCATCATTATTTAACGACGAAATACATGTTAAGGAGCCTGAAAGCTCATTTCAAGTTAATGGAGTACAATATAAACATGGATATTAACTTGCCGATGGGATATACCCAAATTTAGCTGCTTTTGTGAAAACTTTTTCGTAGCCAACCGAATAAAAACGTAAAAGTTTCAAAATAGCACAAGAATCTACAAGAAAAAGATGTGGAACAACCTTTTGACGTTCTAAAAGCTTGTTGGAGTATTCGTGGACACCCGACATGCCCAATGTGTGAAAAGGTATCTAGGGTTAATAATGTATACATGCATCATATTACACAATACGGAGGTGGAACGATATGTCCTATTCACATAACCGATCCTCCAAATATGAACAAGTAGACGAGGAAATTATTCAAGAATTGCATTATGAAGAAACTCGCTATAATTTATGATTAGATCTTGTGGAATATATTTGAGCAATCTACATATGTAGCCTCAATAACTAGTTGTCTTTTTTATTTTGTGATTTTTTATTATGAATTATTGTATTTTTATGTAATAAAATTTTATTTTAATTTTCAATTTAATATTTTATGAACTATTTATATATTTTAAGTTTGATTTGTTTTAATTATTTTATTTAAGAATTATTTAAAGGTAAGAGAGATGATCATTTATTGTATTTAGGATAACTAAGAAGTGGTGGAAGGAAAGAAAGAAAGTCATGTGACCATAATGCGACATCTCATATAAGAAGGAATAGCTCCTTCAGACTCCCTCCACCATCATTATTATTATTATTATTATTATTATTATTATTATTATTATTATTATTATTATTATAACTAAAATAAGAAGAATCCTCGATACACACATTGAGAACCCTATCAACATCCTTATTTTCTTCTTGTTCCATCACCTCGAACCACGGCCTAACACCACCGCCTCATGACGTCTTTCTTTCATGACACACCTTAGTCATCATGTGATATAACACTCGACTTTCTAAGTTAGAAGTTTTAACCTTTTTAGATTCGTTGTCATTTTAATTTATGATTAATTTGTGAAGCTTTCATGTGCTTTTCAAAAATAAAAATGTCAGGAACTTTACAGTAAATGAATTTAAGGGTTTGTTTTATTTAGTCGTCGATTTTCAATCTTTTAAGACCTTAATTTCATGATTTTGAGCTCATGGTGTAGAGTGTAAATTAGAAACCTCACATGTAAGGAAATGTTAGAAAATCGGGCTTTCAATTGCTTTGAAGACACTGAAAGTCGTGATACACTTTCAGATTGAAGTATTTCGATGGTACAATCAAAATATCAATCAGATAAAATTTAGTGTTCAGAACGGAGACATGAAGAAGAAAATATAATTTTCTATACCCAATTCGAATGACCAAAACGAGAGATAACTCGTGTGTGTTGCAATTGGCAAAAAAAAAAAAAAAAAAAAAAAAAAAAAAAAAAAAAAAAAAAACTGCTAAATGTAGTTTGAAAATTGTCTCACAACTGATATAAAATCAGGTCTAATTTAAGGAAAAACCAGGTTTAAATTTAGATCAAAATCAGGTTTTAAATCAATATTTTGGATTTCCATGCATTTTCCATAAATCAATATTACCCAAGCCAGTGGCTTTGCCCCTTGGACACCGCTATCAGGGGCATTGCCCCAGACTCCCGTTGTTCAGGTCGCCCTTAAATACCAATATACTTTAAATCGAAATAAAATTAAACAAGTGTGCACTCTGCATTTGCTAACTTGTTCAATATTTATTAATATTATATTGGTCAACAAATTTATTCCACTACGCTTAGATAATATTGATGATATAAATTGCCAACAGAAAACATGGGTAAACAAGATCTTTATAAGTTGAAGAGCCTAATGTATTAGGAAAGGAAAGACCCATTTCCATTTTGTAAGCTCCTAAGTGGAAAGAAGAGAGACTTTTGGATTTGGTCTAAAGGAAATTGACTTGGTCTAAGGGACTGGATATTGTTGGTGATCTTACATCGATTTCTATGAAGAAACCCATCTAATATAAACGTCTCTCCATCTAAGTGTTCAATTTGAGTTTTGAGGTTTATCAATGGTAATTTTTAAATTAAATGCTTGAAAAGAAAACTTGGTAGAATTATTAATGATATTATGGTCTAAATTATAGATTATAAAGTCGTATGTTCACTAAAATATATATAAAAAAACATGGCAATTGGTTTATTTCGTAACATTTTGTTACAAACGTTGTAAAAGTATAGGCGTCAGCTTTTGGTGACTAAATTCTACTTGTGAAATGTTTTTAAATTGCTATTCTACTAGTCCGGTCACGAAATTCTACATGTGAAATATTTTTAAATTGTTATTTCCAAGAAAATTACAATCAATCAATAAAGGATAATTCCATCAATTTACCATTATTGTCAATATCGTGATTTAATTTTGTCGAAGTTTCCAATTTATTCTACAACATTATATAAACCAAACGACCCCTAAATTCCTTCTCCCTATAAGACTAATTGGTAGAATATTCCTTTTTATTGAAAATTGAGGTTTGTTATTCTTGCAAGTTACCACATATTAAAAAAAGGCTAAGTTTATGACTTAACAATGTCTACACACACTTAAGGAAACCCCAAAGCAAATTCCGTTGTAAAAATAAAAATAAAACTAGAACACTCAACTGTTAACAAAATCTATAAAACTTTCTTGATAATAAAAATCCAATTTGTTTTTTTTTAAATTTTCACTTAGTGGAAGCAGCCCCACCAGTATCGGTTGTATTAGCACATTGGGAAACATATGGCTTCAGCTGCATAACAATTTTTATGTTTCTAGTCAATAATTCAGACCTTTTAATTCACAAATTTCAATTTAATCTAAAAGTCAAGCTTCATAATTTCATAATTTGACCAAGAACAAATTATATGAACCAAAATTAAATCAATAAATTTTTTATAAATTTTGCATACCTTGAAATCGGTCAAATCTGGAACAACATAATTGGGCAATTTCTCTTGCACCACAACATAACCACCTACATAAATGTAACAATTAGTAACAAATATAATATGCAAAATCTAGAATATAATTTGAAGAAAAAAAAAAAAAAAAAAACCTTTGCGTGTGTGAAAACCGGTTGGTTTACAGTTTTTGCCCTTGTAGTAATCACGAGGGCCGGTTTTGGAAGTGAGAATGTTGAGTGAAGATGTTCGTTTCCTTCTGTATGACCTCCCAATTGCAAGTATTAATCCCAAAGCCATATCTGCCTCATAAACAATTCATAAAGTTGATTCTGTAACAAAACCCATTAACGATATATAACCTTCAACTAATTGAGAGATTCAGGTTCTGATTTCAGGAAAAAGAACATCACATCTCACATTCTAATTTCAGAAAACACATTCACAGCATCAGATTGTAATAGAATCTGATTTCAGATATCAGATTGTAACTTCAGCAGGAAAAATATAAGAACATTGCATATGAACAACAGAATCTGATTATATAAACGAAGCATAAAAGTTTCAGCAAATTAACATCAGAAAAACGCCTTCTTTAGGGCAAAAAACGGATTCAGCGGATGTAGAAACCACCGGCTGCTGATTTCGAAAAAAAAAAAAAGAGCTCTTTAGGACAAAAACATACCAAAAACTGAATGCAGCAATAACGAGAAGGAGAGCGACGAGGTGAGAGAGGTTGCTGCCGGCGATGAAAGGCGCAAAAAGAGAACGGCGGCGGCGGCGTCTGGCTTCTCGAGATGTCGCCGGTCAGGCGTTAACGGAAGAGAAGAACGTGAACGGAGGAGAAGAAGGAGGTTTTGATTTGATACACTAGGGTTTTAGGCACCAAATTGGGATTAGGAATGGAAATGGGGCGGGTTCGGGGCGGAGCATGGTACAAGGAAATCAGCAACAGATCATCAAAAACGAAGCAAAATATCTGAAAATCAGTACCCTAATGTACATACACTTGTTCTATCTAAAGCAAAATGTCTGAAATAAATCAAATAATCTTACAAAAACTGATATAATCTTACAAAAATCTCAATTTTTTGAGATATCTTACCTGGGTCAGGGATAAGGATGACAGGCAGAGGTTTGATGGAGGCGTGAACGACGATCGACGGGAAGAGGGCTGCGACTTGTAACAGGGACGATGAGAGGGGCGGCGGCAAGAGGTGGTCTGATGGACGCCGACGACGACGAGAAGCAGACTTGCGCAAAAATCATTGCGATAAGATTTGATCCATACACTAATGGGCCTTCCTTCATGTTCTGAAGTACAGCCCAAATTAAATGAATTTTGAAAAAATTATAATGTTTTATTATATAAAAAACAATGTTACTTAGATGGTAAAGTATTAGTAACTGTTTTAAATTAGACACTAAAATCATTTTGGACCATACATTTATTTACTTTGCAAGTCATTACAAAAAAAAAAAAAAAAAAAAGTAATTTTCTTGTTGCATTGTATTTTGAAAAAGTTATCTAATTATAGCAACAAATAAACTAACAAACAAGTAAGCAATTAACCTTGGTCAATATTTTGGGGAAATCGATACCTATTCGATAGAATTGGAATGAACCACATGGCAATGACATTGCCTTTAATTTTTTATTATATATATATATATATATATATATATATATATATATATATATATATATATATATATATATATATATATATATTGGTAATTGTTAAATAATCTTTAATTAAGAAAAGCGAAGAACCTCATACTAATGGTTGTTAACAGTTTCCTTAATCCTCATTACGTAGCTAAACATCTAGGAGTCTTCTTTGAAGTAAAAAAAAGTTTAAGTTATTTGAGACAACTGGATATACATTTGTGTATTGTAGAAATGTTATCATCAAAAGGAAAGTAATCATCAATAAAAAAATATAGTAGATATAGAGATGGCTTTTGTTTAAAACATATTTTGTATGGTTCCAAATCTAATATTTTGGTCTTAAAACACATCTAAAACAAGTGACTTATTTACACGCTTAGCACACATCATGAGAGGTGCATAAAAGTTAAATTTAATTCGAATAGGATTTTTGTAGGTTTACTGTTTAATGCAATTTAAAATAATCATGATTGGATCTTAGGGTGAACGGTGCAGTAATAGACGGGATGCGGGTTCGGTCGGAAAGAGGCTGCGCTACCGCATGTACGGCGTGGGATGGAGGTGGCAGGTTCAAAGAGGAGGGTTTGCGGGTTAGTGAAGCCGCTTGGTCGAAGGCAAAGAAGGAAAAAGAGGGGCAGCTGGATCGGCAGCGGGTTGGAGGTCGATAGCTTCAGCACCGTCCTTAATGGGTTGAGAGCGGGCTGAGGGCGGCTTCAACGTATGTTGGGTTCGACGGGTATTGCACCGTCCACCCTTAAGTGGTTTCGAAGATAAAATAAAAATAAAAATAATCGAATATAATCGAATTGGGCCTGTTCAAAATCAGTTTTTTGAACAATCTGATTATTAAAATTTTTGTATTATATTAGTTTTAAATATAAAGAGGTAAATATAGAAACCCAAATACGAAAAATAAAACTAGGATATCAAATACAATTGTTCAAAAAACAAATTGTGACCCAAAAGTTAATTTGCAACACTTAGGGATGGCAACGGAACCAAACGGGACCGGAAATAGACTCCCCTGCTCCCGTCCCCGAATTCCCCCGTTTCTACCCCCAGATCCTGCCCTTGAATTCTAAAATTAACCCCGCTCCCGCCCCCGTTCCCCCGTTTCTAGGCCCAACATAGTACATACAAATGTTACAAAATCCGATCATATTGGATTCTAGATTATGCACCGCTACTCATTATTGACTTTGAGTTACATAATTCATACCAAGATAATAACTCTCTTGAAGAGGCTAAATCTTTTAGTGTAAAAAAAAAAACATTAGCTGGTTTAAAACCTTCTACACAGGTCTTTGTTTCAATTGGCGAACGTTGTTTCAATGACTTATTTTGTTGAATAGACCAACTTAATTCATTGCCCTTTAATGTGGACATAAATGTATATTTGAAACAATCAAAACAAGAAGATTGTGGTCACTACCACTTATATATTGATATCTTTTATGCACTAAGAGATGTTTGGAAACTGTATTGTACTTTCTGCAACTAATGTCTTCTTTCCATGTTCAACAAGTAGGTAAAAACTAGAATGCATTTTTTATGATTTACTTTCAAAACCTACCATTACCATACGGATATATTATCAAACTTAATTTATCCATTATCCAAAGTGTACTATGTATTTAACTCTCAAAACTTATTCGCCTACATTTTGAAATAAAATTATTGATTAAGTTATAATTTCAAGATCAAAGTTGTTCTATGGCACGATTGGGTGAACTTTTTTTTTTTTTTTTTTTTTTCACTTTTTCTAGACTTTTTCTCCTATCATTGTTTCTGCCATTTTACATAGCAGGTCTCTCAACTTTGAGAGATCTGATACTTGGTCCCCAAAGCCATCAAAACTTCAAATTGGACTCCTGGTCCATTGAAATCCCTTGGCTCACGTATCTTTTTACAAACTTTCCTACCCATGCTTGGCATTTTTATGTCGTTTTAGTCTACATTTTGCATTTGAGATTTAGATATACAGTTATATGCTTTCTTTGGGAATGTTACCTTAAAAGACTCAAACCTTTATCCTTTTGATCAACGTGGGTGATAATATCAAGAGAAAATGACTAAAATAGTCTAATCACATACGGGTTTTCCTCAAAACAGCCAAAATTTAAGGGCATACCTCAAAATAGCCAAGGAAAACACAGTTGGCAGCCATGGGCTGCGTTTTCCTCTTAACGGGCTCATTGGGCTGCGTTTCCTCTAGACGGGTTGCGTTTTCCTCTAGACGGGCTGCCTTTTCGTTGGCTACCGGCCCATCAGCCCAGATATATAAATTGGGGAAAAGAAACGTCAAATTTTTCGATCCTGTAACACTTTCCGACATCATAAATTTTTGTTAATCATGTTTGTGAACACATTTACTGATACACTTCACGTTAAAAAAAATTCAACTAAATCCGATTTAATATGAACAAATGACGAGTGTTCAAAGTTGGACAAAAATTTAAACAAAACCCATGAACCACCAAAAACCTCAAGAACACAAGGAGGAAAACGCAGCTGGGAGGGAGGAAAACGTAGCTGGGAGGGAGGAAAACGCAAAAACTCAAAAACTCAAGGAGGAAAACACAGCTGGGAGGGAGGAAAATGCAGGTGGATGGAGGAAAACGCAGTTGGTGCTTGTGAGGGAGGAAAACACAGTTGGTGAGAGGAAAACGCAGCCCATGGCTGCCAACTGTGTTTTCCTTAGCTATTTTGAGATATACCCTTAAATTTTGGCTGTTTTGAGAAAAATCATTATGAGATTAGGCTATTTTAGTCATTTTCTCTAATATCAATAGGTTTAGGAAAAGAAGTTGATTTGGAATGTATTTATTTTGAACTAGTTGAATTAATATACTTAAAAGTTTGACTAATATCGGAATAAGATAAAATGCATCAAACATGTTAAGGGTCACCATGAATGTATTAATCTATAATTTTTCTTTATTCAAAACAAAGGTCCCTATTATATTAATATAGTTTTTATAATCGTATTTAATAAAACAATTAATTATAATTTCTTAAAAACTAACCAAATGTTATTCATGTACCAACTCAAAACAACTTATTGTATTAAAATTTATCAATTTTCGACTACCAACCAATCTTCCACTTGTAATGGTGGTATCACTAACAATTAACCCCACTAGCATCATTATAAGTGAATTTGCAAAATTAAAGCTATTATTTGAATTGTATGTTAGATCAAATGTTTGTATTTTAATCTATATATATATATATATATATATATATATATATATATATATATATATATATATATATATATATATATATATATATATATATATGAAAAAGAAGAGGATAGTATACTTTTACGATAAATAAGTTGTTTTTTTTTTGTATTTTATTCGATAATTGATGAATGGATGCTCTAAATGAGGTGGCCAACATGATTGCAAGCTTATGTTGCGGGTGGAGTTGGCCCATTAACCTTGGAATATTTGTGCTTTGCTTTTGAGACCTTCTCATACATGAACGTGTCTCCAAATTATTGATTATTTTCTTATTCTCTATTAAATATTTAAGTTCGAAAAATGAAAAGAAACTTATATAAAAAGAAGAACAAAAAGTAAATAATGTTGTTTGCACTTAAAACAAAAAAAAAAATTTTCTTTTATCTTTTTGATAAATTATAATACTTCAAGATTTTAAAGGTCAAAATGAACATTATAATGGTCTTCTTACACCTCTTTCTATGTTTAAAGGTGAAATGAACATTATAATGGTTTTCTTAGATCTCTTTCTATTCAAAACATACATTATCTTTTATTTTGCGTTATTATTATAAAGCATATGTGTTCTCTTATCAAAAAGATTTATCTTTCACTTATTAGCAATTATTAATATTTTTAATTAGGGCTTTTGTAGTTAGTTTTTAGAGAGATAACAATCCTTTTAAGTAGTTTACAAAAACAAAAAATAAAAGTAAAAAGCACTCAAAAAACAGAAAAGCAAGGCTAAGCTATGACCTGTATTTGCCGTTAGTTGACGTCACACCAACATAAAGCAAACACTTAACTTTTTGACTTTTTCCATTTAAATAATTAAAACCCTACAACGTGCCTCATTATAACGGTAACTTCGTACTTCGTCAATTTCTTTTCCACAAGGGTGCACTGTAAGACACTGCACCCTCAATCCAACGGCTGAGAATACGATTCTTGTGACACGTGTACATCACAAGCGCTGCTGATTTGGTGGACGACAACTAGACTGCTGGCATTTCTCACAAAACCTCGGTATATAAACCCTCGTTCTCTGTTCTAACCTCATCATCTAATCACTGATTCACTGTCTCTCTCTGAAATCACAGAAGCTTCAACGATAACAATGGCGTATTCGAGCTTTGTGATGGTGTTGTTGATTGCGTTAATCGCTGGATCCGCTTTGGCTCAGTCACCAACGGCAGCACCAACGGTTTCTCCAATGGCTGCGCCCACCGCGTCACCACCTTCGCCTGTTTCCGCTGTTCCGACTTCCTCGCCGACTGAAGCTCCATTAGCTTCTCCACCGGCTCCTCCTACTTCTCTCGCTCCATCGGCTCCATCTTCTCCCACCGCTTTGCCTCCTTCGATCTCATCGAACCCGACCGGTTCACCTACCTCTGCTCCTAACTCCGCTAGCTTGAACAGAGTCGCCGCCGCCGGATACGTTGCCGTGGTTGCCTTAGCCGCTGCTTTCTTTCTGTAGAGATCTAGTACCGTTCATGATTTTCACATTGAGTGAGGGTTTGCGATTCTTATGATAGATCACTTCATTGTTATTATTATTTTGTAGTAATTGATTTTAGGTATTTTGTTGTATATCGATCTCGGCTTCATCCGAGATGACGATTCAGTTCTCGATTTGTTGTTATTATCGTTATCATTATCACTTTATATACTGATTTGTTTATCCGTTTTAACTTTACCTTTCTCTGTCAATTTCTGTTCCCTCTGTCTTCAATTGAAATTTCGAAAACCTGGGTCAAAAAAACTAAGGATCATGTTTAGTGAAAAGTTCTCGATGCACATAGGATCGTCGTCTTGCACGGAAAATGGGGGAATGTTGTCCGTACGCAGTCGACTGGTGCGGTTGGCTCAAGTTTTCCCAGATGGTCATGTGCTGACCGTGCATCAAGGTTTGCAGAAGGACATGTGAAAAGTTTGGTGCTGACCGCTGACCGGTGACCGCTGACCGTGCTTCAAGGTATGGGCCATGTGACTCTACATGATTAATGTATATTTTGCTAGAAACAAATTCACAGACTGATTTAAATTTGATTGAAAATGGGTGAATTGTGAATTATTTGGAACTGATAACGTCATTAAGATCATTAAAATCCAAGTTATTGAACTGTGTACATGTTAAACATTAACCTCGGGTCTTAATTATTGAAGCAATGCTTGATATCTTGAATAGGTTCATAGAAAATTTTGTTATCCTAATTTCTTGAAGCATTGTTACAAATAATATCACATTTACATTTTATTTTTTTAACTCTGTTTTAAAGAAAAAATATCCACAAGTAATAACACGCTATTATTGTCGTTTGATAAATTGAAATGAAAAAGGACTGAAGTGAACTCTATCATTTTAGCACAATATGAAAAATATCAAGTTTGGCAATGATTAAAAATATGACTTAGAACTTTGTTCACTTATACCTACAAGTGTCATCTAAGGGTTTTCGTTTTCTGAAAGTGGTTGATTACATAGTTCTTCACATGTCCAACTGTTCCATATCATGTATTTCATAAAATGGGAATGGTTTCCAAAAGTCATCCGAACGTACTTTCTCTAATTACCATACTGATCAAACTATACAGGGATAAGGTTTTATCTCTATCGTTATTTCTAACAGCCATGAGCATGTGGTTGACGATGTCCTATTGTTAATTTATTATGGTATGTCGGGTGTAATGTATAAATTAAGATTTTTTGAGGTCTATACATAATAACATGGATTTAAGGTAAGACGAAAATGTTTAAATACATTATAAATTATTTAGCATTTCTTTTAATTGTCAAAGTTAGTAAAATTGGGTTAGAATTATACCTTTGGTTAACGAGAAAAAGAGCAAAGTTTAACAATTACATATTATTTTACTCTAATTAAATGATAATTATTTAGGAGTATTTAAGAAAAATAAACCTGATAGGGTTTTATTTAGAGATATATAGAGAGAGAGAGAGAGAAAGGTTGTCTAGTTCTTTCTCTTTTAAGGGTGAAATGGTTCGACTTTTCAAGGCTTGCATATGTGGTATCTTTGTCCTTTGACATGTCGTTAGTTTCCGGTAGTTTTGATTAGTTTTCATTAGATTTCAGAAAGCTTGGAAGAAAATCAACAGTTTCAAAGGATTAGGATGAATTATTGTTTAAAGGGCATATCTTGATGTTTAGATTTAAGAACACATAAACAAATGTTTATTTAAAGTTTGGTTATACCAAAAACGATAACATGCAGGGTTTGAGAATTATAAAAAATTGTGAAGACCACAAAAGTGTGGTGGACTATGAGCGCTTGCACGAACATCAGGCAGTGACAAGTGTAGAAGTCCAGTCTAGAGGCGAATATCAAACCACCCTCAGGTAACCTCTTTATATATTGCATTCGGTTGGGTTTCTAATATACTTGTACAATATTTATTCATCCAATGATGTTGTTTTGAACACAAAATAGCTATTTAGCTTCTTTTTGATATTTTAAGCATTGGGTAGTATTTAAGACTATTATACACAAACGTAGGCACTTTTGGGGTGATCAGAGGGGCTTGTTGGTGGAAATATTAGATGCAATGGTTAAAAAGACATATTAATGAAAACAAGGACTAAAAATGTTAAAATTTGAGAACTTGTAAAATACGTTTATACTAGCATTGAAACCTAAAAAGTTATGAAATTAATATCATAAAGTATAAATATCTAATTCTTAAGTTGAACATTAAGATTTGAGACCAACTGATGAAATTTTAAATATAAGGACTAAAAGTGTTAATTTTATCAAAGTTAGGTTTGACCATATTTTGACTTAGTAGATGGACCTATTTGATAGGAAATAGTTTACTTATGACTAGAATGTAAGATACATAACTTAGATGTAGAAACAAAGAAAAGTTAGCCAATTTTGTGAAAATCTGAAGTATAAGGTTTATGTTGCCTTAGTGTCAAACATATTTAAAGAATAGGTGTCTTCTTCCCCACTCAATTTAAGGGATATGAGTTGGAGTGGGATCTTGAGGGGTAAGCCTTGGCAATTTGGAGAATGGGGAAATATTTTAAGCATCTCAATTCAAATTCTAGCTTCAGAACTTAGTTTCAAGCATCTAGGAGGTATCATGTTCTCCCGTCTCTCTATCTTGTTCGGATTAGAGTTTTAGAAAACCCCAATTTCGAAGTCTGAGCTTAAAAACCTAATTCCTATGCGTATTGCTGTTATTTCAATCATATAAATATTTTTTTGGTGTTCATTATTATCATCCTTGACTTGTTATTGAGTAAATAAGTTTTTGAAAGGCTGTGAAGCTCCATTAATGGTGGGTTTTGAATCTAGCTTTCATGGTGAAGATAATGATGTTTTTCAACATATTTCAATGATTTAAAACCATTTCTAAACAAAGGAACCCACTATTACTTGGTTACTTCATGATTTGAACAACTGCGTGAACTTCAAGTTGTGACCTAACTCCATTGGAGGTTTCTAGTCATAACTTGAAGTGTGATGGGTGATGGATCTAATAATTTTCCATGAAATTCTACAAGTACATGCTATTAAGACCTTAAAAGTATAATTTGTTGATGATTTGGTGGGAACATAAGCTTTGAAGATGATATGAAACCTGAATCAATCTGATGATGTTTAACAAGTTGCATGTTGAGTAAAAAAGCTCATAAATCATAAAAAAGCAAAAAAATAGATTGTGGTTAAAATATGTTTAGAATTTTTTTTTTCAAAATGATAAGATGTTATTGGATCAATCTATGTCATTTAAACTAAATGGATTAAGCTTAGAAGTGGTTTGTTTAGACATGTGTATAAGACTAGAAAGCAAAATTTTCATGAAATGGTGTTGTACAAGGTTGAATAGGTCGAGTCACCTTCCTTTGAAGGCTTGACTCTGTTGAGTAAATGCATATGAAGATTAGGGTCAATTTTTGTAACTTTTGCATACGATGTCCAAAACAAGTGTATGAATATGCTCTTTAATATTTATATGAATGCTATTAATGGAATAAAATCATATTTTCACCCATAAGAACATAATAGAGTGACTTAATTGATTAAAAAGAAGTTATAGTTCAGATTTTGGTCTTTCTTAGGAAACGACCAACTACCACAAGTTGTTTACAAGTTGAAGGAAGGTTGATTAGAGTTGACATGAGTATTAACCTAAGGATACATATATTATCAACACTTTTGGGTGGTAAAAGTTTTTCAAATTTAACTTTTACTTATGTTTTGTGTGTGAAATTTTATCTTATGATTTATATATTGAAATTGTGCATTCACTCTTCATATGCAATGCATTTTAGGGGGATTATGAATTGTGTTTTGCACACGCACCTTTGGGGAACAAATTTCCATTTATGTGATGTAATGATGATTAAGCTACAATAGCTTAGGCATAGACCTTGCAAACCTTTTCATAACATGTTTGATGGTTAAATGTCTACTCTAGACTTTTCGGTGATGGTCGACATCAGTCGTAAGTTTGTTTTCCTGGTTTTAGCCTGACCCTTAACCCCTAGTGGAAGGGACTTTGTGAGTGTATAGGACAAGAGTTTGGGATTAGTTGCATGTGCATATCACATCATAACATTGCATTATATTATCTCAACAACCTTGTTTACTTGAAATATTTTGGAAAAAGGCTATAAATTATTTTTGGTAAACTTGGCTTAGAATTATATTATTGTACTTTTCCAATCTCACTATTAAACATTTTCTGGAATGTCCTCGGTAGAATCCCTAGACTAACTTAAATTTTTGTACATGTATCCGCAAATGATATAATGGAGGGCCAGAGGTTGGGGACTTTTAAAAGACCATGGGTTATGTGGTTGCTTATACTTATGTTGTGATATGATTGTACACCCTTAAAACTTAAAACATTTGAATTGGTAAAACTATTTTTGGGACCTTATTCCGTAATGATTAATCATGATCTGTTTTGAGGAAATGTTTAATTAACTAAGGGATATGGAAATTAAGGGGTGTTACACATAACCATTTGTAATACAATTTCATCCAAGTTAGTAGACGCAAAACCCTACAATCTCCAAATTAGCAGACGCAAGATCATTAGTGATACAATTCTATCCAACTTAGCAGCTGTAGAACATTCCATCTCCAAAATAGTAAGCACATATATAATTGAAACTCTAACTTCCTCCATCAGGAACACCATAAGCAACATCAGCAACAACAAGAACATGAAAACTATGAGCCAAAACGAAAAAGTTAGGCAAACAAAAGGTTGTCAAATGTGAGGGCTATTTGAAAAAAAAAAAGATCTATTACAGTCAAATTACCACTAAACCTACTAAAATGGAGAAAATTGATATATTGGAAAAATATGATGTTTTTTGTTCAAATAATACATGTAAGTTTAAACAAAAAAAATCTCAAAATATAAGGTTTTTATAATAGGATACCAGATAGATACCTATCATGTCATTTTTGTACTTTTACACTATACAATTATTTATATCTAATATTTAAGCAAGTCCAAATACAACTAGTTGTATTCAAAAGCTTATTTATCAAGTAATATCTATTACAAATATTCATCATGTCATTCTAACAACTTAAGTGCCATTGTATCTAGAAGTGTATTTTGAGTATGTATAAAGTCATTTCAACAAGGCGTTATAACCCCATATCTCTTTCGTTTTGATTATGTAATATAGATTTTGTCTAGGTTTGATCCTTTCTAACCAACTTCAACTCAAATATAATATATTTTTATATTTTCAAGGTTTCAAATGGTTCATTATCATCCTTTCTGGGCATCAATTTAGGGGTCACTTCCATTCGATGCACAAATTTCATGTGACTTGTTATATTAGGGTCAGTTAGATCAGTATTGGGACTACCAAAGGACCTACCGGCCCAACGGTATCACGAGTTGTCAGTAATATGTCCCCCATTTAAATAGTTGATGGTTCAAGTTCTGCTTGAAACAAAGATGTAGATTATGAGAAGATTATGGGTGTGTCAAATAACCGTTCAAAATAAAATCGATATTTGGATTCACTTGATGTTGTATGAGATCATTATCAATTCAATTTCTGTTTTACATACATAAACATTTAAAAGTGAGAAATATAGCAACATATCATAAGTCCATTTTCATTTTAAGCCATCAAAATTTCACAAATGGCATGTTTTACTTTTCGTCAATTTTGAACCGAAATATTATACATTTTATGTAATAGCCATGTATTTCACTTTTGGTTCTTTACTATAACTTCGTTTATTTTAATTATTATGTTGTATCATAATTTGATGTTACCAAATAAAAAGTTTCTTAAATACACAATGCATCAAGTCGTGTTTTCTAAAGAAAACAATTTAATAATCAAAATGATGAAATACACGAAGCAAAATACATTAAAAACTCTAAAATATAAATGATGAGAAAATAAATGTTGGCAGGAAAACTCAACCAAGAATCAACACAGACATCAATGCGATCAAGTTGAAAACAGCAGCTGTAAGCGGCAAACTGACAGGCGATGAACTTTCCACCGGTATGTTACTAGTTCCGCCGACAGAGGGAGGAGTAAGGGTGGTTCCCAAAGGTGTGGTGGTGGGAGAATCGCCTATAACAGATGATGGGGAGGCGGAGGGGCTGCCAGCACCGGTGACGTCAACGGTCAGCTTCATACCAACACCGCAATGTCCGACAATACCACAAATGAAGTAATGGGTTCCGGTGGTGTTTAAAGTGATTGTGGTGGGGCCGGAATTGTAAGACGCGATGGAATTGCCGACAGTGCATGTGGTATAGTCGGCGGAGCTCACTTCATCCACCGTATGGCTACTATCGTAGTTGAAAACTAGCAAAAAAAATATACTATATTATTAGTTGTGGGCTAGATTGTAATTTGACCAGGATAAAAAATTTGTCTAGTTTATATGGAAATGACGTTTTCAATAAATCTTTTGGATTAAGAGATCTAATTTATTCGTTTGATGATACTAAAAAGTTGTAAGGAAAATAAATGCAAGATTCGAAGTTAAATGTTTATTTAACTGTTGAATAGGAAAAAGATGGTCAATTTCTTAGAATAAAAAATATTTTTAAAAACATGTTTCATTGAAATTTGTTAAAATCAATTGGCAAAGTTGGATGAAAAATGAAAAGCTGATGCGATAATTCATTAAGTGTTATTGAGTTAATTGCATTGTGGATAATCTGACTGTCTGTAACATAACAAAAAAAGAAACAAAAGCTTACCAAGACTGTCTCCCACAAGGAATGTTTTGTCACTAGCCCAAGCAGTGTAATCAACACTTAGCGCCCAACCACCCGAATCTCCAACCCTATAAACTTTTGCCGAAGTGAATGTAATACAACTCAATATTACCACCAAACTCATCATCTTGACACCATACATTGCCATTTTGTGTTTGTGTGTGTGTGTGTGTGAATGTATGTGCGTTTTGTGGGAATGTGATTAAGGGAAGTAGGAAGGATTATGGGTTATATAAGGATAAAAAGGGATTGATATGGAATTTGTGGAGTGAGTGAGATGTTTGGTTTGGTTCACTCACTATGTCATTTTGTGGGTTGGTACTTGGTACCTTTAGAAAAGGTGGACACTTGTTAAAAGTACAAAGTTTTATGGGCCAAACCTATAATAGAATAGGAAATATTACTAACTTTCAAATAATTATAACAAAAAATAACAAGTTAAATGCATGTCAATCTCGGTTCCTAAAACTCGCAACAAAACGGGAATACAATTAGTCCATAAAAAAAATATGGGTGATGCACATGTATGTGCAAAGGAACAACGTTGTTTTGACATACAATCTCAGACAAAATCATTGGTTAAAGCTGTAAAGTAATTATTTTTCCGTGAAAGATTCCCTTCCAATAATTATTGAATATATAGGAAATTTACAGTTATATTTGTAAACTTACCGATCAAAATCTAAATAATTGTATGTGACTTTATAGCATATTATATTTTATTTTAATAAATTTAGTTAATTTGTTATATCGAATATCATATCAATCATCAATCATGTCTATGTTGAACTAATATTTCTCGTGGTTGTGGGAGGGTTGCTTGAGTTTGAATTCTTACCAACTTCTCTTGCTTTTAAATCTTTATTATTATTTATTTTTGAATATTTGAAAAAAAATTACCGGTTTACTTTTTTAAAAGCCTTAAAGTGTTTTTATTTTAAAACTATTGACAATTATACCCTGCTTTTAATTTAGAAACTATTAACCATTTTCGCACTATAACAATGCCTTGTAGGAACCGCCGTCGGCCTCCACCTTTCTTCTTCTTCCTCCCCCGCTTGCCCTCATCGGAACCCACCTGCAACCCCTTTGCACCAGAAATAAGAACCGTAGCCACCCTCACCCACACACCACCATCCCCGATCACAAACCCTATGAGATCTGCCGCCCCCTGCTATAGTCGTCAACAGTTACCATTCCTCTGCTGCCCACCTCCTTCATTGTCACAGCCACCATCCTTTTCCTGTGACACCATAAAGACCCTCCTCCTGTTTTCTGTGTCCCGACACCAAATACAAAAGAAAAGAAACAATACATTTCACCTTTTCATTTAACAGAATTCAAACTACGAAAATGAGACCGTCAAGGGAGCTGAAGACGCGGTGAAGTTCGAGAGACAACTGAACGGTATAGTTATTGGAGAAAAGAGGTTGCGAATCGTCATAGCGATGTTTAACAAGAAGAACGGGAAAACAGAGCACCGTTCACATGAATGGTTCACAAGTCACAACGTTTTTTCTCTTTCTTAGCGGGGAGATCGGAAGACGTCAACATAGCGAGGTTCGAATTCACCATCTCCTCCTCCTCTGACGAGTCATCCACCGCCGTTCTAATCTCCTCACCTGAAACGTCAAAACCTGCCTCCCCATGATCTTGATTTGTTACTGTATCCGAGAAAACATGAAAGATGATGAAGAAGATATCACATGTGCCTCACTTGGAAACAAAACGACATTTCTCTCTCTTAAATATTTATGAATTAAAAGTAAGGGTATATTTGTCAATACTCAATTTATTTAGTGGATGCATAAAAATATTACGTGGAAGAATCAAAGCGTAAAGAGTAAACGACACTAATGTTCTGAATAAGGTAAATTAATTTATCTAAAAATAAGAGGTCTCATGATTGAACCTCAAAGTCCTAAGATTATCATTTTTACTATTTTAGGATTATCGTATACCAAGCACTAAAAGAAGCATTCGATGATAACATTAATTATATGTATTTATTTATTGCGTTGTTTACATTTTACTCATGTCTTTATTGAGAAAACAATTTGCTGATATTAAATCATGATCATATGATTGTTACTTTGTTTGGCTTAGAAACTCCAGCTAATAGCAACCGACCCAAAATCAGTTGCTTCTGTTGATTTAAAATTAACGAAAATTTGGATTATACTTAATTCTTTTGGCTTCACGGGTTTATTTAATTTACAAACAACAACAATAAAACATTCAAATCCTATAACGAAATCTTATATCTTATAAAAGAAGCATTTTTCCTTACACCATATGCATTTGAAACCCCCAACTCTTCAACTTCCATTTTTTGAAATTTTTTTCTTTGTCCCACATTGTTTCACACACATATATGACCATTCATCTTTCACTTATATAATATCACACATTTGTTTTGTTTATCCATCAATCATGATCATAATATGACATTCAAGTCTTATCACAAAGTTTTAAATGATTATAATTTTTTGTTTCACCTTCTAGATGTATTGAAACATAAAAGCGAAGTTAAAATTACTTAAAACTTTTAAAACCCCAACTAGGTTGGAAGTTTACAATATAATTTTGTAAAAAGTGACAACGATGTAAATAATTCTTGATTCACCACTATGTATACACATATTTATTTTTGGTTGTGAATGTTTTAAATATTTCTTATAAAGGAGACCGTTTAAAACAATGTGTTAGTGATTTATCTTTTAACATATTATTTTGAATTTTTTTTCTTTGTCTCACATCAATTCACACATCTATCTAACATTTCAACTTTACGTTATATAATACCATATTTCTAGAAGTATTGAAACTTAAAAGTGAAGTTAAAAGTACTTAAAACTTTTAAAAACTCAACTAGGTTGGAAGTTTATAGTATGTTTTTGTAAAAAGTGACAACGGTGTAAACAATTCTTGATTCATCACTATGTATACACATAATTTTTTAGTTGTGAATGTATTAAATATATCTTATAAAGAAGATCGTCTGAAACAATGTGTTAATGATTTATCTTCTAATCGATGCCTAAGTCGGTTAGAATCAAGAAAAAAAACAAATATATGAGAAAAATGGTTTAGCCTCTCTACTTATAGATGATTGCTTTCCCTTGAAATTTGTTTCTTAAGTTGAATGAGATGAGAAATGTATTAGTCTATTTTATTTATAGATGTTTGATTTATCATAAGTTGTGTTTCTTAAACAATATGGGATAAGAAAATGACACAAAATAGAACACTATGAAGGAAGTTTGATCCCACATCGTCATGATAAACCAACGTAAGAAGCTTTCTTAATCTATAAATAAATGTTTCCCTCAAAGTTAAAACAATTATATAAATCATTAATCATTTTTATTGTTTGAAACATTTCCAAATAATTAAAGTTCAAGGAAATTTATATTTGAAAGTTTAATTCTTTTTATTTTAAAGAGGTCGAACTTTAAAAATAGCAAGTCGGCTTCGATATAAGCTGATTAACTCTGAATCTTTCCAACATGCATAAAACCATATGCACCGTACCACATAATGCAATTTGAACTTTTGCGAAACAATTTTTGCTTTTCAAAATTCCAAATCACATATGTCGTGCGATGTGTGGTTTTTACTATATATCGTACCACACACACTGTTAACATGTGCCGATATTATTGTCATTAAAAGTGTATTTTTCATGATACTTGAGTGACAATGAAAATCTTCTCTAAATTATGGACTATCATTCAATTATCATTCAAATGTGTAGATTTCATACTTTTTTAAACTATATAATTTTGTTTTCCGCGCAACGCGCGGGCTTTCGTCTAGTGATATAATAAGAATGTATGATATAAACAACCATACTTCACTTCCACACAAAAATAAGAATACACAGAATTAATACAAAAGGTTCACGTAATGTAGATCTCCGCATTCAGTTCTAGCTATTCCTGCATTCCAGTTTCGGAAGGTAAGATATAGAACTTAATTTTCACACCAAGTATGAAACATATTAATAGGCCTAAAATAAAAATAGAACCAACCACATATTAATAGCCCAAAAATTAAAATAGAACCAACCACATGGGAGACTCATGTGATGCGGGGTCCAACATACTTAACCAGCAACTGCACCTCCCAACTTTTGTCTATGAACTTTTCTTTTTTTATCCTCATTTAGTCTTGTTAATGTTTGTTAGTCTATAAAATATAGAGGATAGTTTAATAGGCCCACAGTTTAGGCCCTTTTCTATTGAATTCATGTGTTGTATTATATGTATTTCGTTAATGTGCATATAAATATACAATATCCGATATGGTATCAGAGCATATCTGTCCACTAACCCTAGTTTCCGTTATCCCCTCCCTTCCGTAGACTTTTTGGCGATGCCTTTTCCTCTTCTTTCTAAGGCTGTGTTCCCGAGTTTTAGCATGGAGAGAAAAGAAAAGAAAAGAAAAGAAAGAGAGAAAAGAAGGGAAGGGAAAGGAAATGAAAGTTATATTTTCGTGTTTCCGAGTCGAAAGAAAATTAAAGGAAAGAAACATTTTATGTGTTCCCGAGTGGAAAGGAAAAGAAATGAAAGTTATAAATTTATAATTAAGTGTTATTTTTACCAGTAATTTCCTTTCCTTCCAAATCGAAAGGAAAGTTAGGAGAGAATATTAACCCTCCAATTCCTTTTTCTTCTTTCCACTTCCATCCAAAAAAAAAAACTCGGGAACATAAAAACTTTTCTTTTTCTCCCAGTTCCACCCATTTCTCTCACTTTCTCTCGTTAAATGAGACTCGGGAACACAGCGTAAGGGCAGGGGACAGTGATACCACCACCACCTCTCTTGAAAAACTATATAGAAGTACAAATATCAAGGCATGCGTTCTTCTTGTTCTAGATCTTGATCAACTTAATTACTATTTTTTGGCACGAGTTGTTCGAGAAGCATTATACCGAATACAAATTTTTTTTATCACATTGACGATTCCTATGATAACACTAATGCCGCCCGAGATGATCTCGAATGAAAGAAAATCGACTCTGTTGTGAAGCTTTGGATCTACGAAACGATCTATCAACCTCTTCTTCAAATAAAGGAGACAAACATGTCTCCCAACTTGAAATTTAGTGGCCAAGGGGATAGTGGATAATACATGGACACCGAAGCAACCTCGCACCTCCATGCCGACCCAAGTATACTAAAATCTCCCAATGCTTCATGCACTTCTAATTCTGTCGTAGTCGAGAACGGATCATCAATACTTGTAACACATACCAAACACAGAAACATGCGTAATCCTTACCGAATGTTACACCTACACAATGTCCTTATTACTTCCTATATTATAAAAAAAATCTTATTTATGTTCGTTAGTTTACTCATTTTAACTTATGCTCCATAGAAATTGATGAGTTTAGTTTCTTTATGAAGGACTATTGAATGTGACAACTTTTGTTCCGACATGACAATGTCTCATATCTTCTAGCCCCATTTTTTGGGATCAACATCTCGATCATCCTAGTGCAAACGTTTTCTAGTATTTGGTTTATTATCAATTTATCACGTTCAATAAACAAAAATCTAGTACTTTATGTCACGCATATCAAGTTAGCAAACATGTTCCTCTTACTTTTCCTATGCATGTCAAGTTACGGTTAATGATGCTCAATTTCAAGCTCTATTTACGAATTTTTGAGGCTCACATTTCTTATGAGTGTATTTGTTACGTCATAAATAAGGTGTTTTTCCAAAATTTGCCTATTGTCATAAATATATTCAAACTAAAGACCAAGAAACACTAGTCCTTCTTAGCTCCTTCAAAGATAAAATAACGAGTTCTTATTACAACATGATAATAGCTTTCATGCAGGTGACTATGACAACTTGAATATGATAATAGCTTGAATGAAATCTATATAATGTGATAATAGCGATGAATATGACAACTCATCCTTCCACACTTTCTTTACCACCATTCCACCAATGTATCCACTTTCGTTGTCTTGTGCCCACATACGTCACAAGTAAATAACAAATCAAAGTGAATGCTTTGAAAAATCAACAATGTCATTCGCGCCCTAATATTCTAAAACCATCTTCCCCTACCTATTATGTCAAAGCTCTCCTTATGGCTTCTCACCTTCTCCACATTCCTTCGTCTCCTGTGATCCAAAACGAGACACCATTTTCTTGTATTTTCTAAAATCCGTCAACCTACACACATATGTGTGTTAGATTATGTATACCACCCCCACTTTAGCACCCCACAATCCTCACATGGTCCCCAAATGCCACATTGTGATTTCCAGATCCAATATCGAAGCTAAATGTCGAAGAATTGCTAATGTCATTGCTAAGACATGTTTGCTACACAATCTCCTTAAAAACTTCATGCTTCACCCACTAAAGCAACCATTTGTACCGTGACAATGATAGTGTCATGTATATGTCCTCAAACCCGATACAACATCAGCAAAATAAACACATTGATATTGATATACACATTATTTGTAATCAGGTTGCTTTAGGAGAGTTAATGTTGTTTACGCTCTTTCAGTCTTAGTACACATATATCTTCACCAAATGACTTACATCATCTTTGCTTCTCGACTTTGGATTCAATTTGAACATTTGCGTTAACCCCCTTCCCCGATCCTAATCAAACTGCAGTGGGAAAGTTATGTATATAAATGATAGCTTACAGGCCCATGCTTTAGACCATTCTTTATAAAACCCATGAATTATGTTGGACAAATATGATATTTTGGAATCTTATAAAGGGCATATATGTGATATTTAGATATTAGACTGAGAGGTATGGGAACCCCTCACACCAAGGGGTTCTGGTGCCACATAAGCGCCACCTCACCTTCCCCTCACCTCTTCAATTCTAGGAAATGGTAACCCCTCACCAACCCCTCACTTTTTTATTTTAAATAAATAAATAATTTAATTTCACCACCAAAAACATTAAATTAACCAACTAACATTTAATTAAAAACATAACATTTCAAAATAAAAAACGTACACGGGAAATTAAAATCCTACAAACGGGAACATTTAATAACCTAAAATGACAATTAAACTTGTAGAAACGGGAAATTAAAACCTAAATTCGATAATTAAATTACACGATATTGAGGTGAATTTTTCACAACATTCCACGCATCGAGGTGCGGGAAGTCTGTGTCGTATGTCGCCCGAAACTGTGATTGGGCTTCCTGAAGGGTCTCTTCGTCAGTTGCACCGGGTTGGCGGTTTCCCCATACGTTTAAGTAAATTTGTTGAAATTTACTTATTGTTCGTGACATATTCCTCCATTTGAAAGAAAGGTGATCCATGGTCGCATAATTAACTACGCCTATTATAGTTTCAAACGTTTCTTTGACAAGTTCCCAGAATGGACGGTAGTCGTTGCCGTTCACTCTAAAGTTTTCGTTGACGTTGAGCCACGCGGTTGCCAAAGTGGCTTCGTGAGTTTGAGCCCATACCCGACGATTATTTCCGTTACCGACGGCAGCCATTTTTTAAGTGAGAAAATAGATGTAAAAACAATGGGTTTTAGTGAGAAAGAGATGTGTAGTTTTTTGTGTGTGATTATGGGTATTTATAGTTGGAAAATGAAAAACAAAACAAATTTTTTTTTGACCGTTAATTTCTAGCCGTTGGGGGGTATTATGTACAAAGCCACCATAACTTCAGGGACCAAAATTGTAACTATGCATTTGATCACCGGGCGACGAACCAACCCTTTGCGGTGACCATCACCGCAGGTCACACCCCAACTGGGGCGGTGTTCCCGCGCGGTGATGGTGTCCACCTGGACCCCGCCCCTACTTCCTCGCATCGATACCAGTTAGTCTTAGTGTGAGTAAATATGATATTTTGATATTTATTTATAACATATACGAAGTTCTCCCTATCTTTTATTTCTCTGTGAAATTTTTAGTTTTCATATAATGGTAAATAGTAATAAACTTTAAATTCAATCTTTAATGAAAGTTTTATCCTTTTTATATCCTTAAATCCAACATCTATAACTTTATATACTACTGGTGGATAAAAAGCTTTCTCCAGCTTGTTATTTTTTATAAGATGTCAAAACTATAATATAAAATGGTCGAAAAATTTATGTATATTACTATTTTATGTAAAAAAGTTCCATTGGACACATATCGTCATAGTGTATAACTACAAGATCGAATTCACATGGACATAAAATGTGAACATGAACATTCCTTATTTTCAAAGTACCTTTTTTCTGAGAACCGTACTAGATGTAGCTGGGCTGATTGGGTACCGCTGCATCCTCAATTCATATATATTAAGTCATCGGCCCACAAGGGCAAGCCCACATAACCAACTTTGTAATTAACAAATCAGCACTTATGTTTTTTAGTCCTTTTTTTTTTTTTTTTTTTTGTAATGTCAATTGCGTATATAATCAAGAAATCACCACCCTTTTCTTAATTGAAAATCATCGCAGCTAATTTTCGACTCCGAATCAGCCATACTCGATTATCGTGCGTTTTCTTTTTATTTTTAATAATTGTTTATGTTTTAAGTTCAATAATAATTATAAAGTTAGAATTTGATTTTTATTATAAATTTCTTGGTTTTTGTTCACCATCACGATATCATCGATTAATTTCAACAAATGAAGACTCGGTAGCTTTTGTTATAATTTTTTATATAATGCCTTTGAAATGTGCGATTTTAATTATTTAGAAATTTTGTGTAAATACTATTTGGTTTTTGACTATGTTTGTACCTTTATATATAAATTTCTGGATCCATCACAATTCATGTGTGTTTTAGCATGTTGAGACTTTTTCATCTATATAAGGTCGGCTTCGAGACTCCTGACTCATCACACGTTATGGCTTATTTCCGTATATATTATATTATTATTATTATTGTCTCATTTATCCATGAAGGACTTTGCTAAGTCGTAGATATGCTGCTTTACAAATCATATTTTGTTTGCGCTTAAGCCAATAAACCATATTTAAGATAAAAGCCCAAATTTAAAATGATAGGCTCGCTACTCACAAATTGTTCTATCTAGCTCACAGATTAACTATTTGCACTACAACAAAAATTAATGTATTAGTCATAGATCTACAACTTCAATAGCTCAACAATCACTTTAATTGAAGTAAACCATACCTTACTTGTTTCTATGGCTCAAAGCCTCCAAGTAACTCTCTTCAATCATTTAATGTGGATGAACTACTTAAATGATAAAATTTATCCTAATTAGTTCCACAACATGACCTTATAACACATGGAGCAAATCTTCAAAATTATATTGTGGATGTACGTAGAGATACAATGTTTAATAACTTGAACTGAATATAATTGAAAACACAACAAAGATGATGGTTGAAACACAATGATGCAATATATCCAATGGTACATGTTCTATTAGAATTAGCACTTATTTTTCTGATTGCAACATCCATGTGGAGTGTGCTTTTTCAACATTGTTGTTGATAAAGAACTATTTATGCAATAGAATAAAAAATTAATCTATGAAAGATTGTCTAGTATTATATATTGAGAAATAAACTCATCGTGAATAGTTGCAAGACATTTACTAGTATATTTTAAGATTATGTTTGATTGCTGACATTAAATTTAGACTTATCTTAGATGATATTATTGACAATCCGGCCTAACAACTAAAACTTATCCAACATGTTTATTTTGTCACTCAATTAAGTTGGACACATATGTGTTTGAATTATGAACTTACAATTGCCTACATATATCATGTTTGAATTTAGACATATTTTAGTGTCATCAACTTCTTTGATTGTCATGTTTATTAATCATGAAACTAAAACTTTATCCAAACATATGGAAAATGTTTTATACAAACAAGTTGGTCAAAGAATACACCATTCTCACAACAAATTGTATTAAAAATTTATGTATCATAACATAGATAATGTGTGAAAGACATGAAATGTGTTATTTATAGTTTTTTTTAAATCTTATATATTTTTTCATGTTTTGTTTTAACTCATATTTTCATGTTCTTGTTTATGCTGCTGTTTATGGTGTTCTTGAAGGTTTTCAACATTAAAATGTCAAGAAAACTAGGGGTGCAAATGAGCCGAGCCGGCTCGTGAGCTACCCGGGACCGGCTCGATAAAAGCTCGGCTCGAGACCGACTATAAACGAGCCCGAGCCGAGCCCGAGCTTAAATATAAGGCTCGTTTATTAAACGAGCCCGAGCCGAGCCTGTGTTACCAAGCTCGATTAGGCTCGCGAGCCCTAAACGAGCCTATATATATATATATATATATATATATATATATATATATATATATATATATATATATATATATATATATATATATATATATATATATATATATATATATATATATATATATATATATATATATATATATTAAAACGTATTTAATCATTAGAGTAAACGAGCTTCTTAACGAGCTCGAGCCGAGCTTAAGCTCGTTTAGGCTTGTTAAGAATTAAACGAGCCGAGCCCGAGCCCGAGCCGAGCCTGTATATTTCTTAACGAGCCCGAGCCGAGCTTGGGTCCATAAAGCTCGTAACGAGCCGAGCCCGAGCCGAGCCCTGTATATTTCTTAACGAGCCCGAGCCGAGCTTGCCCAAGCTCGGGCTCGGCTCGGCTCGTTTGCACCCCTAAAGAAAACATTAGATTGTTTTTTAAACAAGGAGAAATGTATTGTGTCTAATTCTTGTTGGCAAAATTTATAACAAAATCAAATCGAAAGACACCTCGCAAACTCTAATCTATGTTATGAAATTTATTTTTAGCTTTCATATGATTTGATTCATAATAATCTCATTAGATTTCTTTCAGACTTAACTTTTTCCATCAAAACCAATATAATAGCATAGTCAACAAATTTTCTTAGTTATTACATTGTTATTTATTTTCATATTAGCATATGTAGAACCTTCATTAGAAAATATAGAATCCCCAGTCTCCAAATTAGTAGACACAAAACTATTTTTGATACTATTCTGTCCAAGTTAATAGTGACACAACCTTTAGTCTTTGAATTAGCAGACACTAAACCATTTTTTGATACAATTTTATCTAAGTTAGGAAATACAAAACCTTCACTTTCCAAGTTTCCAAATTAGCAAGAAACATACAATCAAACATCCACCTTTCTCTACCAAGAACATCATAAGTAGGAGCAACAACAAAAACATGGGAATTAGAAGTTGGAACGAAAAGGTTGGTCCAAACTGAAAAAGCTTGTCAAAATACGAGAATTTTTAACTAAAAAGTGTGATTTTTATGGATTTTTTTGATCAATTACCGGTAGGTTAAACATGCTAAAATCACCATGAAGGAAAGATTGGAAAAATGCAAGGGTTTTTATTGATAATAAAAAAGTTAGGTTTAAACAGAATATACTAAAATATATGATCTTATATAATATGAAATTCAAAGTCATGTTCGTGTTTATTGTAGAAAACATGATGTTGTGTCGTGTTCATGTTCGTGTTCATATTCAAAATTCAACATGATATTGGCATATGATATATATTACTATGTGTATGTCATGTCATCCGTGTTCGTTGTGTTTATATGATTAAGTGTGAATTAAATAAAATAATGATTATTTTTGTTATTTTTGTCGTGTTTTATATGAGTTGTTTTCCTGTTAAATAAAAATAGCACAAAATCGTTTCGTATCGTGTCATGTACGAGTTACATACAAAGTTACCGTGCCATAGTAGATAAAAACAAGACACGATTTCTGCTCTGACACCCCTAATTAGGATACATTAATTTCTGTTAATTTATCACACTAACATATAAGTTCTTATTTCCAACGATTTTAGCACAGTTGTATGATGTATCAATGTTATAGGAATTGTTTTCAGATTTTGTAAATATATGAAGTTTTATTAATATTTTAATTTTTTAACATCTCATAGTTGTTTTAATGCAACTTTCAATTAATTCCCACCATCTAATTTTGAGTTTCTTCCGAAGTTGCCAACCGTGTGAATCGTAGACATCTCAACTAACATTCTTTATTCGAAATAAAATAATAGATAATTTACGAAAAAGGTACACTTTAAACAAAATCTTTTGATTCATGATTTACATATTTAAATTCTATATTTAGGGTTTATAACTTTCAAAAATTACATCATTTCATATTTGAAAAATGAAAAACAAGTTGACTTTGTTTTTCCCATAAACCAAGAACCAGTTTTAACATCTGGAACCAATAACAGATTTTTAAGAAAATTCAAAACCATCAATCAACTACATATTAACTACGATTTGTCGTATTTGATTCAGATCTCTAATACTGGTCGTTAAAACTTATATATGTCGGACGAAACTCCAATAAATTCAGCATGGTTCATGAACGTGTAAATAGTTACATTTTGTCTTTATTATAATATCGACATCTTTGGTCCCATAATTTACAAGATTTGTGTAAGACGTCAAATGAGTAATATGTCAAATGAACTGTTGACTAAAGATATGAAAACGGCAACATAATCGGTTCTTAGATTTGGATCCATGAATGTAGAATATTAAGTAATCTATCAAGTATTCAAGATGCTCTATGTCTCATTATGATAGTATTTCACCATCACCTAATAAAAAAACTATGAAATCCTAAACTAGGGGCTGTTTCTTATTAATTTAATAAAGGGAGAATGACTTATTATGGTAACCAACTATTTGATTTGTTCACGTTTAGTCACTTTCTTTCTTTTTTCGTGTTTTATCTGCCATTAAACTGTTTTTTTTTTGTTCATGATACATCATTATGACCTGAAATAGCAGGTTACAGCCTAATTGACATGTACGTGGCAAATACGTGGCAAATAGGTGGCATCTACGTGGCTTTTGAAGGTAGGGAAAATGACTTATAAGGTTAACCAACTATTTGCTTTGTTCACGTTTGGTCACTTTCCTTTTTTATTTGTGCTTTATTTGCCATTAAACTATTTATATTGTTCAACCTAAATCCTTATGACCGACAATAATAAGTAGTGTCAGTTTAATCACTCAATGCCGTAATACAATTATTACATGGGTTGATTACGTGTATCACTACGTGTAGCAATGTCGTAACACCGATGAATTTGTAAAATATGAATGACCAACTGATAAATCAAACGAGCAATTAAGCTAAGGATTTAGGTTGAACAATATAAATAGTTTAATGGCAAATAAAGCATTAAAAAAGGAAAGTAACCAAACGTGGACAAAGCAAATAGTTGGTTACCCTTATAAGTCATTTTTCCTATCTTTAAAAGCCACGTAGATGCCACCTATTTGCCACATAGATGCCAATTAGGCTGTAACCTGCTATTCCAGGTCATAAGGATGTATCATGAACAAAACAAATAGTTTAATGGCAAATAAAGCATGAAAAAAAAGGAAAGTGACTAAATATGAATAAATCAAAAAGTTGGTTACCCTAATAAGTCATTTTCCCTTTAATAAACTTAATGGTTCATGACTTAATATATACATATGTATAGATATGTTTTATTAATTTAATGTATAAATAATGTCTTATTGGGTTAAGTGGAGAAAGTGACCCTTTAAGTATTAATACATCCATGTTTACCCATATATCCTTATTTTCTTTTTCGTCTTTCTTGTTCATTTTTTTCTTTTAGATCACATAAAATAACGTATTATTTTGTTTGTGTTTATAAATAAAAATTATATTTCTGAAATCAATATCTGTTCGACCCTATTATATATACGAGCAATTTGCCTTTAGCGTTTAGGTTTTCTATATTGTTAACTATGATTTCAGATTTTTTTATCCTCAAATCAAAGTTGTTACGGTATGTCTATTATTTTTATCAAAATGCTATAGTTATGGTCCATTAAGATATAATATAATAATAACACGATATAGAGTCAAAAACAGAAAATTTTTACCGTATATATATATCATGTGTTTGTGTATAAAATTTGAATTTAAGGTAAATCGTTTCATATATATATTAATCTATTTTTATTTGTCATTGTTTTATGTTTGTAGCATTTATTTGCAGACCACTTGTTATTTACCGTTATTTTTAAACGTACGAGTAAAATAGTAATTAGTTTAAATTTAGACAGTTCGTTCAACTAAAATAAATCAATTGTTGTATACATGATACTTTATCTATGAAGACAACATTATTATCGATTTAGGCATTTTTTTTTCAAACTTGAACTTAATAAAGAAAAATAAAGACCAAGGGCGGGTTCCAAAATTTTGGATGTCCTGTATAATTTATTGATTTTAGGCCTTAATATTAATAAATTCTATAATCTTTAAAAATATATTTTATACTTTTATTTCATCATATAATATAATAATAATAATAATAACAAAAATTATGTTTTAATACTTCCTTTGGTTGACACGTATTCACATTTTAAGTCTAAGTATTTTTTTTTTATAGTTTAGGTTCTATGTTTGACATGTTAGTGCATTGTTTGTCCCTCGTCTATATATAAAGACAAAGATTATCTTTTCTATTTTTTTTCTTTTTTTAATCTATTATTTATTTAAATAATTAAAAAAATACACCCCAACCTTTCTCTCTCATAAAAAACTAAACATGCTAATTATGTTTTGAGTAAATTACAGTTTTGGTCTATGTGGTTGACATGTTTTACACTTTTAGTCAAAGTATTTTTTTCACGGTTTGGGTTCCTATGGTTGACATTTTATTGCACTGTTGGTCTCTGGTCTATGTAAAAAGACAAAATTGCCCTTTCTAATTTCTTTTGCTTTTTTCTTTTAATCTATTATATTTAAATAACAAGAAGGTTAACTGAGCTTAGGGATTATCTATGCAAGTCATAGCCATATGCATCAAAATTGCAGAAAAATGCACACCACAAGGACCGAAACTTTAATTTACTCTTTACCTTTTGTTGTTGATATGAGTGCATCAAAGTTTTCGCTACTATGGTTTGTTGATTTTTTTTAGATGTCGCTCAAAAATATTGTTAACCTTCTACATCCTTTAAAAAATATATTTTTTTTTACATGCTTTTAGACCCTCAAATGGATGTTGTTCATTATAAGTCGTTAAAACCATTGTCAATGACCAATTTATCCTTTATCTTCACAATAATTTTTATTATTCAAAGTCCCCTATCCCCAAAATTCATACCCACATACTAATAGGATCAAAATGGCATCGCAAAACCTTAAAAACCCTACATATCCATATTCGTTAACAAATCGCTAACATTACTTGGTTGCCCTTGCCATGGGCATGATGGTAATTTTACACAATCAAACTACTTGTCCATTGTAATCATTCAAGCATATTGAACGTATCGGTTCTCACACAATTCCGCATATTTTCTCACAACTCAAGGGTATTTCAGTCATTTGTCAATCAAAATTCAAAACCAATAGTAAAATCATAATGTTGCAATTTCCTCTCATTTCAATAACAAGTTAATCAACATATCTAACCACGTCAAATCTACCATATTCAAGATCAATCATAAGTTTAAAGATTTTGTATATCAAAACAAAATTATATAAAAGAAAAATAAAAATACAGAACCTCTATGTCAAGTAATTAAGCATTGACTTCATCCGTTATTTGTGCTTGCTCTTCTTCACTTTCTGATTTGGTTGATTCAAGAGCCTTTTTTGTTGATTCTCTAAGAAATCTTTTACTTGGTGCCACTCTAATTGCCCTCCCCATAAACATCTACATGGCAATGCAAGAAACACGTTAGAAATAGCAACCTACTTTCACTCGTTTTTATATTATAGAATCCTACATTCATTTTTTCTATTACAACACTCTACCTACTATTTTTTTCTTATCAAGACATTTTTCTTTGAAAAAAACACTCAATTATAGCATTATACTTTCACTTTTTTTCTTATAGAGAAATAGCAGCATACTTTCATTTATTTGTATATTATAGCATCCTATTTATGTCCTTTGATTACATCATTGTATATTCTAGTTTTTCTTATTAAGACATTGCGCTTTGAAAAATCTATCCAATTATAGCATTTAACTTTCAATTTTTTTCTTATACTTTAACTAATTTGTAATTACAACATCCTACTTTCATTTCCTTCTATTACAACATTTACATTTTTACTTGCAAGTTTTTTCTTATTAAGACATTGTGCTTTGAAAAAACACACAATTATAACATTACACTTTCAACTTTTTTCTTTTTACAACATTGTGCTTAAAGTTTACCCAATTACAGCATTATACTTTCACTTATTTGTATATTATAGCATCCTACTTTCATTTCTTCCTATTAAAGTATTCCACTTTCAACCTTTTGCTTATTAAGACATTCTGCGTTCCAAATTCTACCCAATTATAGCATCATACTTCTATTTTTTTCTTCTCCGAAAGGGAAATCTCCATTAAAGTCCCAATATTTTGGCTCAGCTTATGAAAAAGTCCCAAATTAATTTTTATTAACAAAAAAGTCCCAAATTAATTTTTATTAACAAAAAAGGACAGAAACTACATGTTTTATCTTCAATAAAGTCCTAATATTTTCGCACAATTTACGGAAAAGTCCCAACATTAGCCGGTTTTCTGTCCTTTTTTGTTAATAAAAATTAATTTGGGACTTTTTTGTTAATAAAAATTAATTTAGGACTTTTTCATAAACTGAGCCAAAATATTGGGACTTTATTGGAGATTTCCCTAAATCCGAAAATAGCAATGTAAATTCACTTATTTGTATATTACAGCATCCTACTTTAATTTCTTTCTATTACAACATTGTACTTTCAATTTTCCATCTCACTTAGACATTCTGCTTTGAAAAACCTACCCAATTATAGCATTATACTTTCAATATTTTTCTTATTTAAACATCATACTTTAAAAAATCCACCCAATTATAGCAGTGTCAATCGCTTTGTATTTATATAACATTGCTATAACCTATAAACAGATAGATCTTTCAAAGTAGAATGATGTAACAGAATATACAAAAGTAAGATGCTATAATAAACAAATGAATGAAAGTACATTGCTATTTTCAAAGATTTTGAAAGTTACCTTTCCTTGAAAAGCAGTGAGAGCAGCCTCGGCCTCCTGTTTGGTATTAAATGAAACAAATCCATAGCCAGCAGAACTTCTTGGATTTTCATGAAATATAATTTCAGCAGAAACAACGTTGCTATTTTCAGCATTGAAGAAATCCATAAGGTCTTTTGATCTTGCTTGAAATGGTAAATTTGCAACAAATAAGTTGTGTACAGGAGCTGGCTTTGCTTTTGCAGGGGTAGAAGGGTCTTTTATCTTCTTTGGCCTTGCCCAAGTGACGTTTAGTGTTCTACCCATAAATTCCTACATTAAATATTCAAGGATTATTTAGAGAAAACAAAAGGGAAAGTGAAAAGATTCCACCCGTATTTGTGCTAAAATAATGTGATAAATTTCACTACGGATAAATGCAAGAAAGTGAAAATCTTCAGTACGTTGCTATTTCTTGAATTTAACCCAATTTCAATATCATTATCAAATACTATATTGCAAAAGAAAGTGAAAATCTTCATCTTTAAGGGAAAATAAAGAGATAGATTAAGACTTTCATAGTCGAATACTTCCTTCATCTCATGAGAAAAGTGAAAAGATTTCATCTTTATGTCATAAGAAAGCAATGAATTTGACTTTTTTTAGTTATATACTAATAGAAAGTGATAAATTTGGCATTCATAGTAAAAAAACATCCTTCAACCTCTAAGAGAAGCAAAAAGATTTCATCTTGATGCCAAAAGTGATTATTAACTTTGACCATGGAAACGGTTTAACTAAACAATTTGAACATAAGTTAAATATCTAAAATGCCCCTTGATAAATTGTTTACGAAGATATGTTGAATATACAAAATACCCTTCAATAAAGAGTTAAAGACATATAAGGATACTATTTGGACTCTAACCAATACCATCAACATACAAGTAGCCTGATAACAGGCAAACAGGTTATTTTGACTTAGAATTTCTCAAAAAGAAAATGCTGCAGTTTTCATAAGAAAAATCCCAAAAAAGGTGTTACAATTTTATGGAGTCAATTCAGAAACTCTTGATACAAATAGCAAGTTTACTACAAAAAAAGGAACTTTAAAATACATAGATCAAAACAGTTTTAGATTGAGTATACTTACATATGATTGAAGATTGGTGAAAGCCGCCAATGCTTCCTCGTGTGAACCCATGGAAACAAATACTAAACCTCTATTTCTTGTTTTGCTATACATCGAAACCTTTGAGAGAATAAACAAACCAAAATAGTCAACAAAAACCTCAATAAAAGAAAAATAAACAAGTTAACGACTTGCAAATCAGAATCATGATCGATTTTTCCAAACACCCTAACTTGAAAATGCTTCTGGAACAAAAATGTTGCAGTATATTGGGCCGACGGGAGACTTGGATACTGAAAATTTGTGGCATTAAAGGATACTACTTTCAAAAAGTTCAATGGACATATGAACTTTTTTCACATAGAAAGCTTAACATATGTTGCGATTGAGAAGGCAAAATTGTGGTTTTTAACGGAATAGAACGAACTCCAGGTGGAAATAACTGCTAAAACCTGAAGAAAAACGAAGACGACCCGAAAAGAAATCAAAAGAAAAGTGCGAACCTCAATATCAACAACAGTGCCGTACTTCTCGAACAGAGGTTGAATATCATCTGCAGTACAAGTCCAAGGAACATTCTGAGCAAGCAATCTCGTTCCAGAACTTCCGTCATCTTGTTCTTCTTCCGATTGTTGTACACTATCCGTTGAGTTCTCAGCTTGCGGGGCTTCAATGGCGGATTGGGTTTGGAAAACAAGAAAATTAGGTCTGTGAGTTTTGAGGAAGCGATTGGGAAATGAAGCGGAGAGAGATAAAGACTGAAGGGATGAGGAATTAGGGTTTATGGGTTGGAAGAATTGCTGGTTTTGTTGGTTAGGGAAGAAAGATGGTGAAGGAAAGCATACAAAACGTAGCAACGCCATTGATGATGATTTTGGATTGTGCTCAAGAGTGGATAAGGGTGTTCAATATTTTCCGCCAAAAGCAAAGACATATCTTTCTCTATCGCCATAAACATATATTTTATTTTCTTTTTAAAATGACAACTTATAGTTCCCAAGTTGAATGTTTTCATGACATTTTATTGATCAGTTTACTTCTTATTAGGGATAATGATTTAAAATGATTTAAAAGGGTAATAAAGTTTTAAAAATTATAAAAAACACCATTAAACTTTCGTTTATGTATAAAACACCGTCAAAGTATACGTTTTATACATATTACACCATCAAAGTTATCTGTTTGTTCACATTTGACATTGGTTCCATTGACATTAGTCCGTCAACTTTGATGGTATAATGTGTACAAAGTGTATACTTTGATGGTGTAATGTGTACAAAATGTATACTTTAATGATATTTTGTGCACAAATGAAAGTTTAATGGTGTTTTTTGTACATTTTTAAAACTTCGTTAGCATTTTAAGTCATTATCCCTTGTTATTATTAACAGTATTGACTAAAAAGTATAAGTTGGATGTTATATTGGATAAAATATAATGTTGCCTACACTAAGAGAAAGAGACAAGTATGTTGATATTTTATTTAAGACAATATTGCGAAATTGGTTACGAGAGGTTTGTCATTTTTTTTTGGATTTGGTCCAACAACTTTCAAAAATACAGAATTCGTTACTAACAACAGGTTTGGTTGTAAATTTGGTCACCGGAGATAACACTCGTTAAATCCTTTTCGTTATCTTACCCACGTGCCCCTCGTATGAGGGTAAAATTATCATTTTCACTTTGCCTCTCTCTCCTCTATTAGACGAGACCCGTTACTTCGAGTATGAACCCTAATTTGTCACTCATATCGCTTCTCTGTATCTCCTCTCCAACACTCTCATCTTCAACATTTTCTTTGTCTCTCGAATATCACAACACGGCCAATCCTAATCAATCGCCTCTCCTGCATCACAAGAGTAAATTCATATGGCATTGTTATATAATCTAAGGTATAACAGTAAACTTTTGTGTTTGTTTTGTTAAGTTGATTACGCAAAGAAAACTCCACATATTCAATTAAGTTTAAGTTTTAAAAGATAAAAGCTTATACAAAACAAAATAAAGAAAGCTTAAACATTTACCAAAAGAAACATCAAAAGCTTAACCCTTCAATACTGGCAAGCCCTGTCAAAATGTCATCCTCTTATTCAATCTTTGCTCAAGGACCACCAACAAGTTGTTTAGGGCTATACAGAGCTCCACATCTTTACCTTTAGAACCAGTGAGGTAAAATTGTACGATGCACCTACTGGTGGAGTAGGGGAAGACTCTAAGATGCTCTAGCATCACACATTCCTCTTCTAACCTTGACCTTATGTCCTTGTATAAACCTAGAACCGATTTGTGTTTCTCCATATCCTTCCGGATGTAGTGTTCAATCTCACTTATTAGTTGTGACCGGAATCGAATCCTTCGAGCCATCTCTTTTTGTGGGGTGTGTTTATAAAAGTGGGGTTTGTTCTAATCAGGAAATGTGATATAGTTTTGTGGGTGTGACTGTTTATAATGATAATTTAAGTTACTACACATTAATTGTTTATGGCATTGAAAAGACCCTTGCTTCATTTTCTAGATAGTGATCAATGTGTTCAACTTAATTTGGTTTATTAGGATGGGAGGTTCATAATTAAATACATTAAAAAAGAACCCTTTGTATAGTAATGTAATGTAATGTAATGTAATATATATATATATATATATATATATATATATATATATATATATATATATATATATATATATATATATATATATATATATATTGAAAGGTTTTCTACAACTATGAACTAACATTCCTAAGTTCACATGCAACCTATATAGATCTAGGTTTTCTTCTAATTAAACATATAACATATCCTAGAAGGCCAGAAAAAGATTAACTAAAAAAAGATCAAGAAAAACCAACCTTAAAGTGAATCTTGGAAGCAAAGCAACAGAAGTCTCTTGCCTCAAATGCAGTCACACCCAGTAGGAGCTCTTGGCCGAAATTTCTAGGGAGAGAGAGAGTCAAAAAAAACGTGGTCTAGGGTTTAGGGAAGCCTCCCTATTTATAGCCTCCATGTGGTGATCAGATAATCGTTACAGATAAACCTTTTTGAATTCGAATTAAGATAAACTATTATTTTAATCATTCAAACCATATTTATCTGTAATATATATATATATATATATATATATATATATATATATTTCGAATATATATATATATATATATATATATATATATATATATATATATATATATATATATATATATATATATTTTCGGCCACCACATGGTCACTCACACTGCCACTTACTCAACTATCGAATAATTACAATTTTAGTCCCTGCACCTTTAATTAATCAATTTAACTGCCAAATTAATTCCAATTAATTCTAGAAAAATTTCTAATTAATTATTATAGTTTCTAATTAATATATTATCACTTAAATATATTAATAAACTATTTATTTAATTTCTATTGATTTATTAATCACATAATAAATCAATCTTTTTCTCTACCAGACTTTCTGCCAATCCTCCAACTATGAGGGCAACCCAAATGGACCATGCTACTATTAATTAGATAAATACTAATTATTAGTCATGGCTTAGACACCTAATCCAACATATATATATATATATATATATATATATATATATATATATATATATATATATATATATATATATATATATGTGTGTGTGTGTGTGTGTGCACGCGTATTATATGCATCAAACATTGCATATACATATTAGTTTTATGATACGAAGCATGTAATGTGTAGTACCGTGGACTCCAGCTACATTTCAACCGTTATAAGATAATATGGAAGCCAACTTTCAATTATAAAGTATAATTGTCTCGAGATGTTGTTTTGCTATTTAAATCTTAGACTTAGGTGATATATAAAGTTGAGAAAAGCTAAAAAAATATTTGAATCGTGAGAAAACATACCCCTAACGACCCCCTTTTACAAACAAGTAATCAAGATCAAATATCAGTCCCATAATGTTCAATCTTATTAGTGAGATAAAAAAATAATGCAACTTTTATCACTCGGTCTTAGTTTCCATCCTAATCTTAGTTCAATACATATCAACCATAAAAAATACAAACACAACCTAAAAGCTTATGCAATACACATAAGAAATTTGACATTGTTGCAAGCCAACTATTATAAACCTACAGATTTGGTGGTGCAAAGTTCGTATGTCGATAACAATCAAAACAACTTCTTGAATAGGTCTTAGAAAAAACACTCTTGAAAAAGAAATGTATCTAGTAATAGATTTATATTATAAACAAATGTATTTTGGTTTTTCTGATACAATTTGATTAATTACCAGCTTACAATTCATAAATTACATATTCCCCCCCCCCCCCCCCAAAAAAAACTTAGTATCCCTGCGAATAGGGATGACAACGGGACCAAACGGGACCGTAAATAGGCTCCCCCGCCCCCGAATTCCCCCGTTTCCCCCGATCTCGAATTCCCCCGTTTCCTCGCCGCCGATCCCGCTCCCGAATTTCGAACTTAATCCTGCTCCCCGCCCCGTTCCCCCCGTTTTCCCATTTGAGAATCGAAAAACAACGTTTTCCCCCGACCCCAACCCCAACCCCGACCCCGATCCCAATCCCGACCCCGAAATCGCTGATAATTTAATAATATATATTATATTTACATACAAACAGGGCCCCCACGGGTGTTTCGGGACGGAATCGCCTGCTCCCGACCCCGACCCCGAGAATCAAACGGGAGTTAAATCCGCCCCGCCCGCTCCCGCTCCCGAATTTTTGAAAAAAACACCCCCTGTACGGAATCAGGGTCCCGCAGAACCGGGGTCCCACAAGACTTTTTGCCACCCATACCTGCAAAGTTTATTTGTAGATGTTTGGGGGAAGATTTAGAAATGTCATCAAAGAGAAGAGGGAGGAATCTTAAATATTTTCAAAGGCTAAATGCGCTCACGCCCACTTCGATATTTGCCCCTTTTTCTTCTAACGGCTCTCCCCAAATTTCAAATAAACCCTATTTTATTCTCTCACTCTCTCTTCAGACCAGATCCTCTCAATCTCTCCGTAATTGTGTGGTGTGGTGTGTGTGTGAATTTATACACGAAAAATCGATCTAGGATTTGTTTCTTGAAGTTCGTTGAATCAGGGGTGTTCAAAATCACGAACACAAACACGATTTCACTAACGCAGAGCTCGAGAATGGATCTTCCACAAGAAACCGATGATTACATTCGTGAATCTATAGATTATTCACTCGGTCTTCCGGTATCTACAGATACTCTTGAGTTAAAGCTTCGATTTTCTGAAGAAACACAAAGACGGCTTCGCGATCAGTATTTGTATTTGAAATCCAAATTGAAAGAGAAAGACGAAGTTATCGAACGTGTTAGGGTTTGTATTCTTCTTTACGTTTAACACCTTGAAACTACCTTACAGTAAATGTCGCTTTCAATTTCACTTGCTTGTTAGATATTAATCGATTAGGGCTTAATGGTTTACTTCACCTTGCTTTGATTCAACTCCTCCCTTTCCGCGGAATTTAGAAAATGTAGAAAATACTACCGGAAGTATTTGTATAATTGTATTACACCTTTATGTTTGTTATTTATTAGATTTCTGTTTCTTCCATTGAATTCTATGTAGGTTGAATCTAGTCTGAATGCACTAGCTGTAAAGAAATTTGTAGAAGAGAATCAAAAATTGGCTACAGAATGTGCTAATTTGTTAAATCAGTGTAAGAAGTGGGAGAAGGAGTGTTCATTGTATGATCATGATCGAGAAGCTTTGATGGACTTTGGGAATGAGGCAGATCACAGAGCTAAAGAGGCAGAGTCTCGTGTTCATGATTTGGAAGATGAATTAAGTAAATTGTCAGAAGAACTTCAGTTCTATAAGCGTCAACAGGTAATTGATCATTTCATTTGAATGTAAGATGCGATGTATATCATGTATATAATTATTTCACAAAGTTTTTCTTTCTAATATTACGGGAATTCTACTCTTTACTTGATTTAAGGTTGATGAAGTGACAAAAACTGCATCAATGGAACATTTTCTTGTGGATACATTGCTATCAACTTTGATCAGCAAAGATAATGTTGCATCAACAGCACATTCTTTCTTAGAGGCAAATAGTGGAGTGGAAGTGTGCCAAAAGATGCTAGAAATATGGGAACGGTTAGCAATTACCATTTTTTTCCTCATTTTTAAAAGTTTTCTTGGCGCAATTTCATGTAAATTTAACAAATTTTTATACAATTCAATTGTGTAGCTTGAAGCCCTCAACACATAAAGTTCTAGCACTTGCTTCTGAGGTGAAGATACTGCTTCAAGAAAAGGACCATTTGATGAATAATCTCACAACAGCAGAAGAGGAGGTGCGTTTTTGTGTGTGTGTGTGTGTGTGTGTTTGACTTCCTTTGACTGATTAAACTTGGATATGTATAGGTTAAAGTTTTGTCAGAAGAAAATGACATATTAGATAAGGAGAATAGGAGATTGGTGAAGCTACTACAAAAAGAAAGACAAGTAAATGATTCTGGAGGAAAGACCGGTAGTGCTTCCTTAAAGGTAAAAAAAAAGGCAACTAAATGACATTTATGCCCCCCAAAAAATATTTTTTGAAGCAACTTTTCAGCAAAATGTTTGAATTAGACGGTTTTAGAATACTGAATATAAAGGTTGTATCATGTAATTTTTTCATTAAATATGACATGACCCAACCGTTGTACTTTATATTCTCCTTACATGTGACTACAAAAGTTGAATATGATAGTTGTATCATTATATAAAAATTAGAGTAAATTATATTTTTAGTCCTTAAGCATAGTTGAATTTGCATTTACGTCCTAATAAGTTTTCTCTTGCAATTTTGGTCCTTATTTAAGATTTCTGTAATGTTTTAGGTGCATGTTCCAAGTAAAATGACTACTTTTGATTCATTATTATAGCTAATTTTTGCAAATGTGGTCCCAAAAAGTCATATTACATGGAACAGGAACAAAAATGTTACAAAAACCTCAAATAATGACCAAAATTGCAAGAGAATTTTGTTTAGACCAAAATAGTAAAATTGGTTATACTAGGCACCAAAAAGCTTAATTTATTCTAAAATTGAATAAAATAGTTGCATGACACCCTAAAGTTCTCTTTATGATGGGACCCACAACATTGGATAGATACCCATAATGTCATTTAAGCATATTTTAATGATACATTGTTATATCTGGTATTTTCAACAAAACTGATAGGCTGACACAATATAATTATAACGGCTCTTGTATAATTTTTTGTGCAGAATAATAAACGGAAATCTAGTCCTAGAGATAGTAGTCCTATTGAGAAGAAAATTGACTTCATTGAATTGGGTTCACCAAGACACGCGCTATCACCTTTGAGACACAACACCCACGAGTCGCGATTGCAAAAGAAGTAACTCCTAAAATATATATGAATTTTTGGATTATATTGTTTATGTGATATGTGAACTATTGGTAGTATTTTGTTTTGAGAACTAGCTTAAAAAGCGTATTTTCAAAGATGTTTTGGAATCGCTAGACTATAATATAGTAACAAGTTTTCTAATCATTGTGAGTGTATAGTTTTTGTGTTTTGTTGGAATTTGTTCATTGTACTTGCTAAAATGTTGAAGAAACATGGTTTTAACAATTTTAGTTATAGTTCTTGTGTACGAGATTTAAGGTTGTCTAATATCATTTATCTTTTCGTCTTATTTTTATAAAAACGGTTATGTGAATAATAATGAGTTTCTCGTTTAGGTTTTTATTAAACTGAACGGATTTCAATCAAGTAAACTGGTATCGAATCCTATGTGACATCGTCTATTCCTAAGGTCACAATTTACCTTTGATAACAATGAAGATGGAGTCACTAGAACTCGTTTAACTATCAAGTGAATCATAACTAAAACGAATAAAATCGTTGTAAAAGAACTAAACTTGAAATACATTTTTACAACTAAACTTGAAATACATGAATATTTTGCACAAAATGGATAAATATTTAGTCATAGAAGGACGGAAATTCTAAAAAGACATTAGTTTGTGACAATTGCATAACACAAACATTCTAGAAAGAATCGATTTTTTCGTCCAAATCTGGTCCACCAATTTAGGTAACTAACTAATCAATTTTTTTCTCTGTTCCTCTCTCTCTCTCTCTCTCTCTCTCTCTCTCTCTCTCTCTCTCTCTCTCTCTCTCTCTCTTGGTATTGATCGCGAATCACAGCCGCCGCCGGTGCGGTGCGATTTTTATTTTTATAAAAACCGAAAATTTTCGGTGCAGTGTGATTTTTATTTTTATAAAAATCGTAAAAAACTGAACTGCGCCGCTTGTAAGAACCGAACCGCAAATCGCAATATAAACCGAACCGCACCGTGTTGTTATATTAAAACCGAAAAAAAACTGCAAGAAAAACCGAAAAAACATATCGCATTAAAAAACCACACTGTTCGGTTAAAACCGAAAAACCTCATCGCCTTAAAAAACCACACTGTTCTGTTAAAACCGAAAAACTGCATCGCATTAAAAAACCACACGTTCAGTTATTTTGTAGGAAAAACCGCATTTGCGGTTTGCGGCACGATTATTATCAAAAACTGCATCGTAGGTTTTATAGAGGAATTTGATAGCGGAGGTTTCATAGGGGAATTTGATAGCCCAAATAGATTAAATGGACCCGTCATCTTGGAGTTTCATCAGAGTTGATTTCCTGCTACGACTATGTACATGATTGGAAACAGGAAAAACAGTCCGGCACCGAGTCCTAGCCCTCCGTTACTTTGGCGAGTTAGAAGAAATGCTGGTGAATGACCACCGTTTAACCTGGTTATCCTTTTCCGTAGACCCACAAGCACACCGGAAGAACCCCGTAGTGGTACAGAGGAATACAACACCGACAGCGGTTGTGATTCGTGATCAATACCAGAAAAAGAGATAGAGAGATGGCGAGAGAGAGTGGAACAAAGAAGAGAGATTCGATACGGAGAGTGCGAGATTGAGACTGACTATGGTATTTGTGGTTGCGATAGGCCACTGAAGTTTTTTTTTTTTTTCTGAATTGGTCACTGAAGTTTGTTATTTGCGCAATAGGTCACTAAAGTTTAATTTATGTGTTAAATAGGTCCCTACACTAATGTGAAAACCAGTTAGTTTTAAGGTCGATGACCTATTTAAGACGTAAAATTTAACTTCAGTTGCGCAAAAAAAAAAAAAAAAAAAAAAAAAAAAAAAAAAAAAAAAAAAAAACTGCAATGACCAATCCGGAAAAATCACAAAACTTTGTTGTGCTATGGTGACAATAACCCTTTTAGATATTTCTTTAACTTTTCTCAATTTTATATGTTACCTAAGTCTAATATTTAAAAAGCAAAATAACATCTAGAGACGATTGTACTCTATAATTGAACGTTGGTCTTCATATTATCTTATAACGGTTGAAATGTAGCTCGAGTCCATGGTACAACACATTATATGCTTCATATCATAAAACTAGTAGGTACATGCAATTTTTGATGCATATAATACGCGTACATACACAAATATATATATATATATATATATATATATATATATATATATATATATATATATATATATATATATATATATATATATATATATATATATATATATATATACACACACACACTAGTGGTGAACCCGCGCAACGCGGCGGGCGCGATGGGGATGGGGGGAAAGGATGGAACCAAACAATAGGGATTCAGATGAGAACCAAAAGTAGCATTGAGGTCATTCTTCAACTAATACGTGATAGAATTAAAAACTTAACAATGCCGATGTCTAATGTAATCAACTGGCTTGTAAACCCAAAGTAACATGCAAAGAGTCTTGCAAAATGGGCTAAGATATAAGCAAGTTTATATTTGGATAGGAACAAACTTAAAGAACAAGCTTATGAAGTATCCGGTAGTAAAGGCAAGAGTTACCATGTTATTTTTAGCCTTAAAACTAAGATTTTATGCCAAGCAAACCAAACCATGGGGATTAAGATGAGAATTTTAGACAAAATTTATATACCATTTATAGTGAGTTATTAAGTAAGCACATACACTACTTTATCAATAGACGACTAAATGTTTTGGATCAATATTTAAGGATTTAACAAGTACAGAAATTTAAGTTGAATGACCATTTATATTCATATGCCCCTCCGACTTCCTTTTCTATAACAAACTTTAAAGCGGAAGACCTCTTACACTTCTTTAATACGGTAATGGTGTACAGTTTTTCCCCAAAATAATGCGGTCGTTTCCTTTGTTTAAGGTCCAAACCTCTTCATAGTCTGCAAGTTAACCCCACACCACAGAGCTTCATGCAGATCCTGCTTCTCCCTAATAATATCTAATTACTCCACACACATCCTGTCAAAGCATCTCAAATAAGATAAAATCAACAAAATAAAAGGACAATGAAAGATTCATTATGTAATTTGCAAAAGTCCAGTTCAGTAGGCTAATGATAACTTGTAAATTATATTTTAATCGTGATAAAACACGGTTGCACAAGAAACTACTATATATCAACAATAATATGTCCTAACCAGTGGTATGCGTGAAATGTTCCATCTTTAATTGCCAAAATTTTGTGTTAAAAGAATCCAAATTCGTTCAAGGTGTCTGGGTGGATGTTAACCTAAAAAAATCGAGAGCAAATACTTTTAGTTGATAGCAGTGGAGAAGGGGTTTTAAAAACAATTTTTTTTTATATTGGAGTTTTCTTCCAAACCTGAACCCAAAAAACGGCGTTTCTTCCAAAACTTAACCGAGTTATTATAGTGTTTATCTAGCATTCTTTCAAACCATGAGGCATATGATGGTGGTGATCGGAAAACAGTTTGAAGATTAATAAACTAAGCAAAAGGAATAAAACGTAGTTCTCGATGCTTAATTTTCTGCAAATCTACAATTTAAACGTCAAAACTTTACAAACCTCAAATTAATATAAGGAAAAAAGAAAATCTGATTCAAAACTTGAGGAGCGAGTTCATGTTTATTAACTATATTATGTACATGTTGTAATTCTAACCTTGTAAAATGGCTGGAAATATAAAATAGATGAACTTTGCATTATGCTTTATGATAAAGAAGAGTCAAGCCAACCCTGATATAAGATATTATAACAGTGAAAAAACAAAAAAGGAATATAGTAAAATAATATTAGAACTTAGTGAGTGAACTGAGCCACTAATAATTATTAAAAGAAGCAATTAAAAAAGCAATCCATTACCGATTCGAACCAATGCACTATTGATTATTAGAAATAGCTAATTACAAAAAACAAACCAATAAATCGTAGTGCTTCATACTAAATCGTAGTGCTTCATACTGACTATTGCTAGTAAGTAAGCTCTATGCCATAGTAGCCACTAAGGACTTCAACACGATCAGTAGTTAAAACCAATTACTTGAATTTGAACCACTAAAGCAAATTATACTATTGAGAACAAATCAAAACTAACAAAAAAACAAAATCAATAATTGAGTTAATCGGTAAATAAACATTTGAACATAAGCCGTAAATAAAGTAGATGTAATGATTAACGATTTACAAGTGGAATGTGGGATGTGAAATTGCATATTACTATGTATATTATAAGTTTTTATATATTTTCTACATATGTTTTGTGACGGTAATAACAAAGAAGGATACCTACTTTCTTGAAGAGCTCTTTAAGAAAAGTGCGAACAAAAGGCCTTAACTTTCGAGTCCAATTTGAAGAGACTGTTTATTAATGCATCTGTCGAATCATTTCAAAATTTCAATTACTTTTTCTTCCATCTTTTATTTGCTTCATCCTGTAAAATAATTGAAATAACCATCTCAAGGACCAAAACAATAATTCAATCAATTAAAAATAAAGAATTACCTTCATGTTTCCGAGCTTCTTCCTTCTCATGCAACCTGCTAAGCCTCATCCTCTTCAGTCCTCAAATAATACAATATTTCCCTTTTTTATCCCCCTTTCTCTTTTCGTGCCCACGAGGATTTGGCTGTCTTTTTATCTCATTTTCCTCTCTTTAGTCCTCAAAACCCTAACCGGAAGTTCCATCTGTACAATTTATTCAAAAAAATGGAAAAATACAAAACAAGAGCCCATCGGTTGTATTACCTTTTATTCTGGAAGTAACGGTTCCCAGGCTCTCAGGGAAGTACCCAAACCATGAGGTTTCTTTGCGTACCAAAATTGAATCATTATCACACATGTAGTGGAAGTTGAACATTGGGATCGAAAAAGAGAACATATATGTAATGTAACCTTTATAAGTACCAAAAGGGTAAAAATATGCAAGTCGCCGCCATGAATAATTTACATGAGCATAATTAATTTACATGAGCATAATTAGGTAGAGATTTCATTATATAATACCCTACTGAGCAAAATAAGTCTGATGCTATAAGTTAGCAGCTTTCTAATAGTGCAATGCCTTGATAATAAAGAAACTAAAAATACACTTAGGACCTCCTGACCCATATTCATTATATAATATTGACCATCTTCCTTGCCTAGTGCAACATTGGGCCTTATCGGATTTAATTACTCGAATTTATTATATAAGTACGTTTAAATTTGAACCAACTATACCACAAGATACTTACTATAAATCCAATTATCCGCTGTGCCCTTACTCCTACTGCACCCCTTATTGAGGGACATATTTGGAAAATCCAAGATCAGCATCTTTGGGCACATGCCACTTCAAAGAAGTCAATTGTTACACTGACTACGTCAGAACCATCACTAATAAGATGGACTAACCAAGGAGTGTAGGCCGGTAAGACTTTCAAAATTCCAATTTCCGATTCTAAAAATGTCCATTTAAATCCAGGTTCATATAAAACTCGGTTTTAGCGGTTTTCAAAAGATTATTGACTAAAAAATCGCCATGGTGGGTCTTGCATGTATCTTTTGGGTCCAGATCACTACAAAATAACCGCATGGTTCATTAGAAATTAAAATTCTATGCTGCAATAACAAATAAATCAAGGAAATGAATGCAGGATGGCTAATCAAGTAGATTGTAGTAGAAGAGTAGTTACTTATCGAAAGTGCAAAGAGAACGTTCATCCAAGAATAGTGGAATAGGAACATAAAACCTGATATCCTCTTTCCCAAAACCAAAGAAATGAAATCAACGAAATTGATGTAAAATGTATGAAAAAACACATTGAACACACGATAAATGTTTATTTGAAAACCAAACATGGGAACATTAAACCTGAAATATTGAATCTCATGTTCCAAATTGGTTTGAACACAGAACCCCAACAGAAGATATAAAGCTTTATCATCGCTCGTGGACATTTGGGTTTAGGGGTACTTGATGGTTGTAATATGTGCTGGCAGTGGCGGTCGCGGTGGCGGTAACGATGGCTGGAGCAAAGCAGGCGTTGGTCGATTTCTAGGGTTGCGAGACATGGAGAACATTTTAATGGAGAGAGAGACAGTGGTGGTGTGAAGAAAAAGTTGAAATGGTGGTGCGATCGTTGTAGTAGCGTGATTGTGAGAGATGGAGAGAGTTTTACCAGAGGTTACGGCTAGAGCAGGCGTAAGGTAAGCGTTTGTTGCATCGTTCGTAGATGGTTGTGCAGCTTCGACAATGGTGAAGTTATGGTCAGTAATTACGGGTTTTGTTGAATAGAAGCGTTGTGATTGAGATTTTTTAGGCTTTTTATCTCCTTGATTCAAATTTTGAAATATGTTGAAAATTTCAAACACTTTGATGTTATCTCCTTATCAGTTTACACTTTATATGTCATCCCGTTGTTTAAGTTATATAGGAGAATTTGAAATTTAAAACTAAGAACGTATATGTATTGATAACTTGTATATGCAGCATAAAAGTTTGGACCTCTTAATTTTAAGAGTTTCCATTTTTAGAAACCATTTTTCCTTTTTAAAGTAGTATGTATATATATATATATATATATATATATATATATATATATATATATATATATATATATATATATATATATATATATATATATATATATATAGAGCGTGTGTGTGTGTATGTATGTGTGAGATAGGCTTTTTATAGAACTAAAAAATACTGCCTAACCATAGAACTAATGTTTTCATCCTTGGATTGATAAATCAATGGCTACAAATAAGATATTAAATACTATTTTCTGAAAAATACGGATATACCAGATAATATGGAAGCTGGGGGTAATTTGGGTATTTTAATATACACATTTTGTTTAATTTGCATATGAAGATTTGATTTTTCTGAAAATAAAGGAGCCCTCCTCCTATCGTTTATTTCCGACTCCCGTACTCTTAGCTCCATCTCGTTTTTTCGAAAATCAAAGAAGGATTGGGGTGTCGTTTCTTCCAAAAATGAAGGAGGGTTTACAATTTTTCCTTTATCCAAATTGCAAACTGAAGTCATCTCGTTTCTTCGACGAAATCAGCGGTCCCGACAGCTAACAGTCCCCGAATCCGCCCAATTCCACTATTCTCTATTCTAGGGTTTATCGCATGCATGTTCTCGATTTCAGTTTATATTCAATTCCTTGGATTGATAATTCTGATCACTTTCCAATCGATTGAACGTCAAGAGTTCAATAACATTTTTCTCTAATTGAATGTGTTTGAGTTCGATTTCCAATCGACAATTATTCATTTGTTCAATTAAGCATGGGTTATGTGGTTTGTTGTTGGTAACGTGGTTCATAACCATTTGTTTGCAATGTATGTTCATAGATGAACATATGTTCATTAGTGAACATATGTGTTGGGATTTTTACAGATTAACACAATTCAATCAGGCAGCGAAAGATAAAACATATTAAATCCCAAAACTGAGCATATTATTTCGCAGGATCATATCATGTTCATAATCAAGATCATAAGTTCATAACAGTTGTATCAACAATAAGATGAATATGATTCATACTTTTTTTTTGGATGCTAGGCAGTCAGTCAATCGCGTGCTATAGCGTCGTTATAGCGTTGCTATATCGGATAGCGCCCCTCGACTGCTACAAAAACCCATTTAGTGTTTAGCCTAGGGTCCACCCAAGAGGTACTCCCAATAACTGAGCCAAATAAACCAGGCTTAAACCTGATCACACTCAGCTCAATGGGTGTTAGTATTGACCAAGCTTTCTATTTATAATAGGAGGGCACGCTCCATATTTTTTAAGCGATGTGGGATGGGTTGTTCGTATTCCCCTTCTTCTCCAATTCTCGATTTACTCCAAGCTTCTGATTGCATGTTTTCTTCAATTGATTTGCACACACGTGTTTGATAAAATGCTCGAACTAAATGATATATTAATATCATCATGAATTTAGTTTCTTTTGAAATGTATTGTTCTTGTAGTTATTTTAAAATAGCAAATCATGTAAAAAGGAAAATTACAATAGATTCAACCTCTCTCTCTCACGCACACACACACAACCACACATACTATTTGGTATCTAAAAGGGAAAATTGCAATAGATAGCAACATAAGTTTATTTCATCTATACTTTTAATGTTAAAAGTCGTATAAAGTCTAAAATAACTCAAATTTTGGGTAATTTCAACCAAAGAAATTGTAACTTACCTGACAAAGTTTAAAACTCTTTTTCAAGTTATATGTCTTTAAAATGGTTCTTAAAATTTAGTTGGTCTTATAACGCGCTGTAAAGTCACGTGACCTTATTGGAAATAAAGTATTAGTGTTTGGGAAAATGACTTATAAGGGTAATTATGTTTCAAAACTGTTCAAAAAACACCATCCAAGTTTGGTCTGTTCAAAAAATACCATCCAAGTAAGGCCTGTGTACAGAAAACACCATCCAAGTAAGGCCTTTGTACAAAAAACACCATCGAACTACATGTTTTGTTCAAATTTTACCCGATGGTAACCGGCTCTTGCAGGTTAAATGATGACTTGGCCGGTCACCAAGTATTAGGCCAAGTCATCCTTTAACCTGCAAGAGCCGGTTACCATCGGGTAAAATTTGAACAAAACATGTAGTTCGATGGTGTTTTTGTACAAATGCCTAACTTGGATGGTGTTTTTTGTACAAAGACCTTACTTGTATGGTGTTTTTTGAACAGACCAAACTTGGATGGTGTTTTTTGAACAGTTTTGAAACATAATTACCCTTATAAGTCATTTTCCTTTAGTGTTTTGTTATTCATTGCAATTTAAGTTGTCCCACCCTGTAATAATTTGTTTTAATTTTCACTTTTCACATATTTTTGGTGGGTTCGTTAATGGAAAACATTCCTGCATTCGGTGTTAAATGGGTTTTTTCACACGTCATCAAGGTCAAGTTATATTTTTGGTTAAACTTTTGCAAATCCAACATTTATTAATAAGGATTAATGCATTAATATTTTGTTAATATGTATATATTCGTTTCGAGGATGAACACAACCACATAACTTACAAGAGGTTTTGATTGCATTAATATAAGATAGTAATTAGTATATATTTTTCTTTAAAACGAAAGTGACACTGTAAAGTGTAAATTGCAGCAAAGATTAGTGTTGTGTAACTTTTATTATTATTATTTATACATTTGTTTAATTTGCGTGATTTTATTTGATATGGTGTACGTTTTTTTTGGGTTTGTTACACGCGGGTCGTGTGTCGGATCTGGGTCGTCTTTGGATCTCGCAGCTCCCACCGCTTCAATCGCCATTGAAACTCCTTTTTTGCGAATCAATTTGTTGATCTCGTCATTGAGATTTCGGAGATGGTGTTCGCCCAAACCCTAGCATTCAATCGGCTTCGAGGAGTTGGTTACGTGAAATCAGAAACGGCTTTAATCAAGTTCCTCGCTCCCTCCGATAGGGGTTTTCCGAGCTCCCTCCGATAGGGTTTTCACCACCGGCATGAAGACTCCCGTTTCAATTTCTCTGTCTCGCAATCGATAGCAAGTGGAGGCGGCGGAAGGGAAGACTGCTAGAGTGAAGGCGGCACCGAGACGTTGATCGAGTCATGAGGTTCTAAATTTCTTCATCTCCATCTTCATGAGCTATCTCCGCCATCGTTTCCCTCTCTTCAACACGCAGTTCCCTAAATCACATTCTTTTGGATTATTGCAGCAACGGAGCTGATTTTCTAGTTTTTATATAAAAACGTGATTGTTCTTGTGAACACTTGATAGTTAATAGGTTGTAAGTTTAATATTAAAAGTTTTTTTTCACACAAATGGTCTTATAACTATAACACATTTGAGTGCTTGACTTTTATGTTAATTGAATAAACCATAAATTACATCTCCTTTTCTTTTTCCATCAAAATTCTAATTTCAAAAACAAATGTGAAGCATTTTGATCTCACTGTAAGACTGAGTGGAGCGGAGCGAGGAAGAGGCAGCGGTGTCCAGGGTAGATCCCGACCCCACACGGTAACACCGCCCCACCTGGGGTTTTGCCTGCGGGGAAGGGTCGACCCCAGTGTCCCAAGCCCGTGCGATGAAGTCCTTTGTGATTTCTGTTTTGCCCCTGGAGTTTAGTAACATTTACAAACAACCCCCCCAACGTCTCTTTGTGTCACAACGGTCAAAAACCAAATTTCTTTTTAACATTTTCCAACTATATATACACATATTCACACACAAAAAATTACACATCTCTTTACATCCATTTCTCACTAAAAAATGGCTGCCGTCGGAAACATAAATAATCGTAGGGTATGGACTCAACCTCAAGAAGCCGCTTTGGCAACTGCGTCGATCAACGTCAACGAAAACGTCAACGAACACCGTCCATTCTGGGAACTTGTGAAAGAATTGTTTCACACTATATTAGGCATAGTTGATTATGCGAGTAGGGATCACCTTTCTTTCAAATGGAGAAATATGTCACGAACAATAAGTAAATTTCACCAAATTTACTTAAACTTATGGGCAAACCGCCAATCCAGTGCAACTGACGAAGAGATCCTTCAGCAAGCCCTAGCACAGTATCGGACGACACACAAAATAGACTTCACGCACCTCGCTGCGTGGAATGTTGTGAAAAATTCACCTAGATATGCAGCAATTTAATTATTGTTTTAGGTTTTAATTTCCCGTTTCTACAATTTTAATTGTCGTTTTTAGGTTTTAATTTCCCGTTTGTAGGATTTTAATTATCGTGTACGTTTTTTATTTTATAATGTTATGTTTTTAATTAAATGTTAGTTGGTTAATTTAATTTTTTTGGTGGTGAAATTATATTATTTATTTATTTAAAATAAAAAAATGAGGGTTGGTGAGGGGTTACCATTTCCTAGATTTGAAGGGGTGGAAGAAAGGTGAGGAGAAGGTAAAGTGGAGCCTACGTGGCACTCCAACCCCTTGGAATGAGGGGTCACGACTCCTCTTGGTCTAAGAAAAGCAACACAATGCCATTCACATTACCAAACAGAAATAGTAAGTCAGAAAATGTAAAACGTTGGTGTTAACAAACACGATTATTATGATGTATTATGTTATTTTATTATTGTGCAAAATTTATTTTTATTTATTTTATTTTCATTTCACCATTTTATTTGTTTAAACAGGTTACTTGGTTTTAAATGATCAAATAATCATATATGTTTTGGCTGTAACATGAATCATTTTTCCAATTAGCAAGTCTATAAAAGGGCAAATGTAATAAAGAACACTACATAAATTCAGATTGATATGGATTAGATACGAAATAACACAATTATTATAGTAATAATTCAATCGTTAAATTAAATAAACACAATTCTCTTAAATATAAGATTAAATCAATCAAAATAATGAAAAATAAATGTTTTTTTCTACAACGCAAAAGATACCAAAAGTTTTTGTGTTAATAAATAAAAATCAAGACAAAAACATACAACAAAACATCAAGCAAAGAGAGAGAGAGAGAGAGTAAAAAATGTTGTCTAATGTTGCAATAGTTTTTTATATCATTCTTATTATTTGCTAATTACCATTTCACCTTGCTTACAAGTTACAAATGTTTAGTTCTGTTTGTTACACCTTAGCGGAAATCGACGTTTGATCAATTTGAAAATAATATTTCGTTTAGGCCAACTCATGCTGACATTTAATAAACGTTTATATGGAGTCATTAGTATATATCTTTTAATGTAATACGTGTGTGTCTCAAATGTTAAAATATTCTAATTGAAATTATGTATGATAATGACAACTTAATCATTAGTTATTTTAATTGATTAGCATTTGAAAAGTAAGAATTTAGGATCTTACTCTGAGAAAGAAACAATGAATGTAACCACAACATGCATTTTCTTCTTTTCACTCTCACTTCACATTGATATCGACACATGGAGCTAAATCATTCTATTCCATGTTGGGTACCATCAATTATTTCCTTGTGAGTTTATGTCGTCTTAAGGCAATCTTAAATTCTTAATAGTAAAAAAGATATAACCTTTTTGTTGTTTCGAATTTCATGATAGGTTTTGATTTGACAGAAGACTTGAGCTCTCAATTTATACGACTTGAGCTCTCAAGTGATCTCCAGCTTAGCTGGTAGTGATGCACCGGGTTTTTACCCATGTGGGCTGCAGGTTGTGAGTTCGACTCCCATTGGGAGCGTTGTAAAAGCGTAATTGTCTCACACCTCATATGGGCACATGTGGGGATTTTTCTCTGGAAATCCCCTTGGGGGCTGGGTTTGCCCGCTTTGCGGAGCTCGAACTCGGGGTCACCTGTGAAATATTCGGGTGAGGCTTCCGCTTATATATCGTTTGCCGTTTCCAAAAAAATAAAAAAATAAACTAACACTAAATAGACAGGAATCCATAAGTGAGCATGTTCAAACTTGATCATCACATTTTCTACTATGAATATATTATAACGTCCTACATGTTCCTGTATGGATGCCTAAGGGTACACGGAGCAGCTCACGGGTTGATGTGGGATGGAGGCTGGGCATGGGAGGTACCGCCGCCTAGTGGTCACGGTACCGAGTGGGTTCATGTGTAGCGGGTTCATTTGGGTGTTGGTGAAACCGGACCATCTTGCACCTTTTGTAAAAAAAAAAAGTTTTAATACAATAAACATAAAATTTTACCCACTCCTATAAATATCCCTCCTCTAACCATTTAAAAATCACACTATTCTCTCAACTTTTCACACCATTCTCTAGTTTCTCTCTAACCTTTCTCTCTAGTTTTGTAACAAATGGCAGCCAACGGAAATAAGAGGCTTCCCCCATGGTCCACAAGAGAAGAGGTGACTTTGACAAAAGCCTGGGTCACCATGATTGTATTCTTCCCTGTTCAAAATAAATAAACATTTTGGTGCTTTTCCAAGTGGTGTGTCGTTGAATAGTGGTGATTGGTAGAGGACGTTTGGAAATCACTTCCATGTATCTTTGTTCTTAACACATACCACAACCCAAGTTAAATAGTAGATGTGGTTATTTTCATCCCTCCCAATAGCTGAAATAAGTTCTATTCTAATAATACCCTTTAAGAAACATCCATCTGTTGAGCAAAGTGTGGAGCCTAATCCGAACAGGAGCTATCCATGACAATCGAAGACGACGTGATGTTCGAAGCAACCAGAAACAAAGGTGAGGCCAACCAGTACTATTCAGGTGTGCATCTCAAACAAGTCCAATCTTCCGATTGAGTGAGAGTCCTTCGCTCCGGTCAGATCAACCATGGCGGATCAGAATAAGAAGGAGGTGATCTTCCAGAAGATCATCCGAACATTGAAACTAAAGGCATGAAGATCAGCAGGACCAAAGTCGTTGCTTCGTCTGGATCAGAAGTCATGTTCTTGGTTCTGAGGTAGACATTGAAGGCATTAAAGATAGACAATAGAAGTCAGTTGGTGACAGACTTGTTACCAGAATAAGGTGTGTGACAAAGCAAGTACCAAGTCCGAAACGAGGAGTTGTGTTCGAGGAAGGCTTCATGAGCATCTCATGCAGACAGATGTTCACAGTGACAGCAGTAGCTTGGGCTACAGTCACAATGGTGAACATGTCATTAGTAAAAAAAGATGAGATAGCAGTACCCTCCGACCAAAGCGAAGACGCTTAAAGCCATTCAACTGTCTTCTTTAATGCGAAGACGCACCACAAGCTCCTCCACATACATCTCCTTTCGCTTATGCTTAAGGTAGTTCTTAAAGTCCATCCAATTTGGAGGAAGCTTTTCAATCATTGTTGCAGCTTGGAAGATCTCATTGAGAACCATTCCTTCTACAAGTGTATCATGTATAATGACCTGAAGATCTTGGACTTGAATCATCATAGTTTTCAAGTCAACCATTTTGAACTCCAAGAATTTTGTAACAATATGCTTTTTGGTTCCCGCATCTTTGGTCTTATAATTTCGATCGCAAAGTTTCTTGGCCATTGCAACTTTACAATATACATTGTAGAGCGCATCGACTAGCCCATTCAACGCATCGTTGCGACACATAAATTCGGATGTTTCCAAGCCTCCATCGCGCTCACATATTGAGTGTCGGCCTGTGCCTCAGCATGTTGGGGAGTGGATTCTATAAGGAACCGAGCCAAATTCAAAGTGGTCAAGTAGAAGAACATCTTCTGCTGCCACATTTTGAAATTTAGACCAAAAAAATTCTCTGGTCTTTCAGCATGATTAGTCATGGTGTTTGGCACTGACGTGGTAGCAGTTGTGTTTCCATTTATGTTTCCAATAGAGTTTTGTTTCTCAGAAGTTTCTACCATTGTGAAAACGTTCAAGTGAGAAATTAGAACGACAGTAAGAAATTTCTTACACAAAACAATAAAAACTATTTACATAAAACGAACGAATAATAAGAAAATTTGTTTATAGAAAATAGAATGGTGTCACACGATTATCAGGAAAAAAATCAAAACAAAATCAATTCAGAAAGATTAAATACGATGAGAGGATCTATTTAAGATTGTTGGAGTTTTTGAATATTTTTTTTCCTGAATTAAGCCTGCAAAGCAATGTTAGTAATGAACAAAAGTGACTAAGGCTCGTGTTTGACACAGTTCCCCAAAAATATTCATTGTCTGATCTCAGCACTGTCTGTTCTCAGGGTACAACAGCCGAAGCAGGAAGTACTACCGGAGATGACACTTGTTTGAAAATGTTCACCGGAAAATGTATGCAAAAAGGAGGAGTGAGCCGAGATGTATATACTATTGTCCAAAAAATTGGCAACAACGTGGATTGTGCGAGCCCAGAATTTTAGAGTGTCCACAGGTCGCGCACACACACAAGTTCAATGAATTTTGCCTACAAAATCCAAATTTGCCCCCCTTCGCATATGTAGGTGTTGCACTAAAACCATACATAAAAGCTTGTAATCTCATTACATATCTATGCTTATAAACCAACTAAGAATTTACTTCTTCTTCCTATGTGGGACACATTCTCACACTCACTTAATTTTGCTAACTTTTTTACAAATACCCAACTTTGAGTATCGATATTTTATTTACACATACTCCGTTTTGGACACATATATATCGTCTCGAAGCACTCACGGAGGAGAGTACAAATGCAATAAGAGTTAACAATATATATATATATATATATATATATATATATATATATATATATATATATATATATATATATATATATATATATATATATATATTGCAAGTTAAGGATAAATCTGGTTACATGAGTCGTAATATACTACAGCTACGCTAGGTACATTTGGCTAACTAACAGTTCTTCGTTCGCCAACCCTTCTCCAAGGAGACTGCACAGAGACTAGACCCACACGCGCAACCAGCAAACCTCGGTGCAAGCACACGCCCCACCACGTAAGTGACGTCCTGCAGGCAACTGACTGGGGGAAAACCAGACCCGGGTACACACTAAACCGGCTAGCACGGAGGCCACAAGCACTGACGTAATATCTTTGCCAAACTTGCACGAGAATGGTTTCGAACCCACAACCTCCCAAAAGGGAGGCATGGTGCCTAGCCATCTCAACCGCCGCTTCGTATATATATATATATATATATATATATATATATATATATATATATATATATATATATATATATATATATATATATATATATATATATATATATATATATATATATATATATATAACATATAAGTGTACTTAAATGTGTCCAAATTTAGAAAAAACACATAGTTTTTACTAAATTTTGCAATATATATATATATATATATATATATATATATATATATATATATATATATATATATATATATATATATATATATATATATATATATATATATATATATATATATATATATATATATATATATATATATTGTTTTTGAAGTTTAAAGAAAATAATAAATAATGAACATATATCTAGAATATTCGTAATGTTAAAAGTTATGTAACGAGTTGGAGATAATTTTATATAAAAAAATGATGTTAGGGGTTAGCGATAATCTAATGATTGATTTTGATAAATTCTGCAGTACGGTGATTTAGATTTTTATATAAACCAATTAAACATCACAAATTTAGGGTTTTCAGTACGAAGAACAATGTCAAAGTAGTTATTCATATGAACTTAACACAAGCACTTTCTAGTGACAAAATCGCTAGAAAATGATACAGAAGGATTATAACTAGACCATATTATAGAGAAAAAACTAAAAACTAAACTCATGAGAGGAAAAATATTATTTGCACAGGATTTTATAAATAATTGAGTAGGACAACACTATAGAATAGAATATATGAATTCATAATTGACGTTAAAAGGAGTGTTTCCACCTCGATGGCCTTAGCTTTATTTTAGTTTTAACCTATTCTGTACGGAATTAAAATTGTTGTCAAAAAGGTGAATTATTGGACATATGGTTTTCATATTTTCATATTTTATTTTTCTAGAAAAGATAATTAGTGATATAGCGATACAGCATTTTTAATTGTTAACTATTTATAAAAACTATTTTTCGTAGTCCATCCCATTTTAAAAAATCATTTGTTTTTACCAATGTCGTCAAGATCGATGACCAATATATAATCGTCTTCCATTCATAAGATTGTTGGGATTGTTGATCCTACCAAAAGCAGTTGAAGTGGAAAATATGTTTCAATAACCATCCATTAACCGTTCGGTTAACAATAAATATTTTAAAACATGAAAAAAATCATCAATATATTATTTAACAATAAACAATTCAAAAACTGTTTTCCAAGGTTCATATTCGATTCATTTAGTTAGCTCACTACATAAAGTTAGAAAGTTAAAAACAAATATAATGAACTTATTATACTACCTTTGTTTTTATCCAAAAACAGTCCAAATATAATCGGGATCGATTTACCTAGATGAAATCTTAGGATGATACGATCATTCGATCCTACTATACGACTAAGATCACGCTTTTAATGACGTTTGTTTTAACAATACACACGACCTGGACTCGCTTTTCATTTCACCTTTGGTATGAAAGGGAATGATATATTCTTCGTATGACCCCATTCATGCATGGAAACGAATGGACCATTTGTGTATAATGCACGTGGTATGGATTTGTCTCCCACTCGCTTTCTTACAATAGTAATATAAATCCTCTTTCACATATATGAAAATAACATGGATAGTCACTCGCATTCATGCATGCAAACGAATCGATCATTTGTGTATAGTGCACGTGGTATGGATTTGTCTCCCACTCGCTTTTTTACCATATTAATATAAATCCTCTTTTACATATATGAGAATAACGTGGATAGTTGTAACTTGTAAGGCCTTCCGGTGTTAGGTGTGGAAGAGCTCGGGAGAGTTCGACGCTTATGTAGCTGTGCGAGCTCTTCAGTGAACACCACTCCTCTAATGAGAGCACCTCTCACTTTTCTCCCCGTGCAACGTTGTGACATCGTGCGAGCTCAAGAATGAAGAGGTGTATGACTTGTACATTCAGCATAATCAGTTGTACCAAATGTTAGGAAAGTGAGAAGTGATCATTTCTAAAGGTGAGGAGAGGAGTGAGGAGTGCTGATTATACGCTGATGTGGCAGGAAAAAAATAAGAGCTGGTGAGAACCCACACCAAATGACCTAACAAAGTATTCATCATCAAATCATGGTTAAAATTCAATTACTAAGAGAATTTTTTTTTGAACGGCAAATATAATCCTAACTAACCTACTCCTAAATTACACCTAATTTCCACATATGCCTCAAACGAGACTTGAACGCTCAATCTCAAGGAGGGAGGACAACACCGATACCGTTGGGCTACAAGCCCAGCGGTAATTACTAAGAGAACTAACACATCCATTTTACATATAAATAATGAAGCAATAACTGATTTTGACTTTTGGATTAAACACATTTATGATCCACAATATTTATGGCATATTATAAACAACATATTTGTAAACAATGATATAACCTCAATTGGGTTTCACGAGGGTAAACCGAATGAAAATCAATCCGGAAAGCGTACAACTAGGACGATAAATGAACCGAAATAATATGAATAATAGCTTATTTATGTTTAACCGAATAAATGAACGAATATAAACAAATAAATAAGCGAATTTTATTGTTTTTATTCATTTGTTTAACAAATTACATTGTTCTTATTCCTTATTTTATATTCATTTAGATACTAAACGAACATAATCAAATATAAATAAGTATAAACGAAATGAGTATAAAAGAATATAAATATACATAAAAATCCAAATTAACAACTATAAGAAAACTTCTCATACGTTGATCGTGCCGTTTTTTGTTGTTGATATTTTAAACAAATTTTGAAGTTGTAAAACTTAAAATACATCTCACCATAAGATTGTGTGTGTTAATATATATATATATATATATATATATATATATATATATATATATATATATATATATATATATATATATATATATATATATATATATATATATAGAGTTAGTATTAAATGAAATTCTTAAATATTGTGTTATTGTAAGACTCAATGTGGGCCATTAGATTAATATAATCAATGGTTTGTAAAAAAACCCGTTTTTTTAATAAAACAATTGACAATGCGCGTGTTTTCAAATGACAAACCCCGCTTAAGGGTAAAAATGTAAAAATCCCCCAAATCCATTTCAACTGACGCCGTTTCTTTTTAATTACGATGCGGTGGTTTTGCGGCTGCCGGAGGCAACAAAGATGGTCGCCGGCGACGTTGTTGGTCGGGATCGGGAATCTGGTCACCGATCTCGTGTGTGTGTGCGTTAATCGACTGATTGACAAAGAGAATCAGAGGGTTCGAGAGAGACATTGATGAGCGACCGAGAGGCGGATACACAGGGGCTTTTAGTATCATATTCTCTGAGAATGGATGTTAGGTTTTATGTTTAGGTAAGTCCATTCTCCGAGAATGGGTGCTAGTTTTCATTGGTTTGTGTTTTTTGTAAGTCCATTCTCTGAGAATGAACGATTACAAATATAAAGATGCATTCTCCGAGAAGTAAAGTTGAATTCTCAGAAGAAAAAAAAAGTTGCGTAAGAGTTTTCAAATTCTCAGAGAATATGTTTAAATATTATCTAGTAATACGTAAAACATTCTCTAAGAATGAAATGATTACAGAGGACTGAGAAGATAATGAAGCATTCTCAAATAATACCTTACACCCATTCTCTGAGAATGCCCCATTCTCACAGAATGCCCCATTCTCAGAGAATGCCACATTCTCAGAGAATGCCACATCCTTCTTCCTAATCTCGTCTCTTCTGGCCTTTCCTCATATCACGAAAGCCTCGATTTCCACAGGTTCTCCCGTTCTGATGGCTGCAAATTGGATTGGCGATTTCAGCAAATTCTACGTCATATTTGGATTCCATATCAGTTGAACGGAGTGAGCGGCGGCTGGAGGTTTGCAGATCGCGAGTGGGCGAAGGAGAGAGAAGGGGGTAGAGTAGCGGTGGTTTGGCTGGTGGCTGCGATGACGTCCGACGGTGGTTGCAACGGACGACCGGAGCATGGTCGGATAAGAAGATCGGACGGGAAGGGTGGAGATGGAGTCGTAGTTCACGTAAGGGAGAAAGGGGAAGAGAGAAGAGGATGAACCGGGTTTGGGTAGGATGAAGCTTCGAGTGATTGAACTCAAGAGCAATTGCTTCGCTTGGATGATTGCAGGGCAGGAGGTATAGAATGGGATCGAGTTTCTTGCTTCTGCAATCGATTTTATCTGGAAGGGGATGAGATCGGAGATTAGGTTGAAGACGATGATTGTGTGCGTGAGAGAATGAGGGAGAGGGGGAAAATACCGATCGTAACCTTCAACAATGAAAGAACGTGATTTGGATCTACGATCGCACAATACTTAGTATCCGCATTTGAACCTAGATCTATATATATATATATATATATATATATATATATATATATATATATATATATATATATATATATATATATATATATATATATATATTAAAATGAGAACATTAAAAATATTAATAATTATATACTTTAATTAAATTAAAAGATAATTAAATAGAATCATAATTTTCTAAAATATAGGGATTTGACTGGTAATAACCTAGAAAACGAATTAGTCACCTTTTTTATTAATGAATGATAAAATATATATTTTTTATCAATTTTTTTCAAAAAGGCTAATTACGAAAAAAAAAAACACTATATTTTCCCTAAAATTCGATTTAACCACGATTTTTTAAAAGATTCGGAAAAACAACACCAATTTTTGGTAAAAGTTTCATCCAAGACATTAGTATCGGTTATTCAGGTCATAATGGTCGGGTTAAAACTTTTTCCAAAAATCGGTGGTTTATTCGAAAAATGAAAATTTGATGGTTAAACCAGAAAAGGTGACAAAATATAGTGTTTTTTTCGTAACTTTATAAATTAAAATGTAAATATTATCTAGTGTTAATTAAGAAAAAAACACTATATTTTGTTAAAAATTCGGTTTAACCATCCATTTTTAAGATATCGAAAAAACCACCATTTTTTGGTAAAAAGTTTCATCGAAGCCAATGTTACCGCCTTCTTTAGGCCATAATGGTCGGGTTAAATCTCTTCCAAAAATTTGTGATTTTATTAGAACAAATGAAAATTTGATGGTTAAACCAGTAAAAGTGATAAAATATAGTGTTTTTTTTGTAATTTGCCCTTTTCAAAATTAAAAATAATCAATTTTTTTTTCTTATATTCGATTGCATTCATTAATGAATAAAAAAAGTATCAATCATCCATGCATATAATAACGATGACAACATTATATTCATAATTAAAACATTTAAAATAAGACAAACTACAAAGAAAAATCAAATTACATATTCATATACAACATTTATATTCATAAATGATTAAAGTATTTCAAACAAAAATGAAAACTTATACATGATTATCTTCAATAATGATTAAATCATTTCATAGGAAAAAAGTTACAAAATCCATCCCGATGTCAACATTTTTCTTGAATCAATCGCATCCAATTTTTCTTGTTGCTACCATCACGCAAAAAAACAAATAGTAGGCACACGTGATCATTGTTATTTTTGGATTCGCACCTGCAAAATCGAGTTCAAGGATATTAAAAAAAAAATACAAACTATAATGTTGTGTATACATATTCACTAAGAATTAGAAATTACTATAATTGTTGTAATCATTTATACAATCATATCTTTAATCATATATGATTATAACCATATTAAAACTGCACAAAAGATAATCAAAATGATTAAAAGAGTGTTATAATCATTTTTGCAATCATGTTATAATCATAAATGATTATAACCATAAATACTACCGAAAAGTTATAATAAAAAAATAGTAAAACAAATGTTCTGATCATTTTTTCAGTCATAGTTGTAATCATTGATGATTAACACATGCTAACTCATTGTTTTCAAACATAAATCATTTTAAGTGTTTAATCGTTGATGATTAACAATAGGGTTTATACGTTCATGTTTTAATAATTAATAGAAAGTGGTTGTTACTGACCTAATCTAACAGTTACAGTGTTAATCGTCAATGATTAACACTACTCATCATCTATAATTATTATTACAATAAAAAAATTAAAAAGAACATGTTTGTTATAGTGTTAATCATTCTTGTAAACCAAAACTGAAGGTATATTGGATATTCCAATTTCTAGTTTCGGTTCTGAATCCGCATTTAGTGATAATAGAAGATTAATTGGTCAACATCAAAGGTAACTTCATCCTCAGACAATATTAGCTCAAATTTATTCACAAAGTAGATGGAGGGAAATTATTAGCAAAAATATTTTTCTATTATTATTACTTTATATATATTAAAAAAATGGAATTAAAATTGGTCGAGAAAAAGAACCGCGCTAGTCGGAATTTGGGGAAAGATAGAGAGCTCTCTAGGCTCTCCTGATCAAATTGAGAGTTCGCTTTGCCAGTCCATGAATATGTCCCCGTGAGAGTGAGTTTGTATGCCTGTTGGGTCTTTTCCTCACTAGGCAAATTATCAAGTCGATGCATGCATTTCTTAGGGCATCAAAAATAGATATATAGAATTTTAAAAAGACAGAAGACCTTCCTAAGATAGATGGGCGAATTAGGTGGAGGGGAAAGGCCTTTGCGCCTTAGGTAATCGCCAACCGCCCTGGGTTGCGGGGCTGATTACCCTCAGGTGAAACCATATCTATTCGCTGGTTCCAATATATATATATATATATATATATATATATATATATATATATATATATATATATATATATATATATATATATATATATATATATATATATATATATATATATATATAATGTATTGGTAGCATTTTTTGTTCTAATTAGATGAAGAAAAATTGTATTTGTTCCTACTAAATCTTCATACTTCATCTTCCTACCAACTAACTCTTCCTACTATATATATATATATATATATATATATATATATATATATATATATATATATATATATATATATATATATATATATATATATATATATATATATATATATATATATATATATATATATATATATATATAATGTATTGGTAGCATTTTTTGTTCTATTTAGATGAAGAAAAATTGTATTTGTTCCTACTAAATCTTCATACTTCATCTTCCTACCAACTAAATAATGTCATGTGGAATCCACTAATACTCTCTCATAATCTTATCCATTGTTTTTGACACTTGTATTGATTGAGAAACGGAAATGATCCACAAAAAATTTAGATCATTGAGAAACAGAAATGATCCACAAAAAATTTTAGATCATTGAGAAACAGAAATGATCCACAAAAAATTTTATTTTGTGGATCATTGTTTCATTATAAAAAAATAATGATCCAAAAGTTTTTTTCCGAATTTTTTTTCTCCAATATAGTACTATGATCCATTTTATTATTTATATTTATTATTTATTTTTTTTTTCAATTTTTTTAAGGTGTCCTCACGAGTCCTCACTTTAAGAAGAGTCTTCACCCGATCGCTTATATATATATATATATATATATATATATATATATATATATATATATATATATATATATATATATATATATATATATATATTGTTATAGAGAATAAAAAACGTTATTTGATGCATTATACATAGAGATATTAAAGTAATTTTTTATTCTTCAATAGTATTAATAAAAATTGTTACAACTATCAAATATGAACTACAGAAAACCAATTAACATGTTACTAACTGAATCAATAAAGTTGGTAGTCAATATGTTTGGTCGGTAATATTATATCAACCAAATAGTCTTGGTACGGTAATGATATAAAATTTTGAATATCACAGCTATGTCGTACTATTGTGTATTAATAATTGTATTAGTCAATATTATTCATCAACATGTTATTGATAAATTAAATATTAAAAAAAATCACTTAAAAAAATACTTAATTAAATCTTCACAAGAGTAACATGACCAATATTTTTATATTCAATCCTAAGCCGCAAAGACAATAAAAACTATTTTTAGTTGAAGATTCAAACTCACGAATCAATAACATCGAATGTCCAACTCTTCAACTTCGTATTAGTTAAAGTTTTTGATATATATCATTATCAATATGTACCAACCAAATTGTTGGTTAGCAAATAAGTTGATATTAAGTATATTTGATAGAGTAATTGTAGTAGTAGTTGGTACAGTACACGAGTTGAAGGAAAAAGGCTCGATACCATACCTTTTCGGCCTCTGATTTAGTAATAGTAGTTTGATTATATATAAATCTTTTAAAGAACTATAATAACGGATGTAGAAAAAGTTTTTTCTATCTTTAAACTTCTTTTATATAATAAAATTGAAAAGTTAATATATATGTTAATAATGAAATATTAGATTTTTATTTATTAAATGTTTAAAGTATGATGTAAATTTTGAAATATAATATAGAGAAAATGACTAAAATAACATAATCCCTTAGGGGTTTGCCTCAAAATAGCCAAAAAATCGGGTCCTGTCTCAAAATAGCCAAGGAAAACGCAGGCCGCAGGGGGCGCCTGCGTTTTCCTCTTCTCCCCTGCGTTTTCCTCCCTTGGACAGCCTAAGGGCTGCGTTTTGCTCATTTCCCCTGCGTTTTCCTCCCTTCCCCTGCGTTTTCCTCTCTTCAAGCCATATTCAAGCCATCTTCAAGCTCCCCTGCGTTTTGCTCCCCTTCCCCTGCGTTTTCCTCCCCTTCCCCTGCGTTTTCCTCCCCTCTCCTCCCACATGTTCTTGAGGTTCATGAGTTTAGTTATAATTTTTGTCCAACTTTGAACACTCGTCATTTGTTCATACGAACTCGGATTGAATTGAAGTTTTTTTTAACGTGAAGTGTATGAGTAGATGTGTTCACAAACATGATTAAAAATTTTTTTTGATGTCCTAAAGTGTTCGTTTTGAACCTCTAAAAAAGGTTGTCGGTAAGGTTTATTAATTATTTGTCCAACTTTGAACGGCCGTAGTTTCTCCATACGAACTCCGATTTACTTGAAATTTTTTTTAACGAGAAGTGTATTACTAGATGTGTTCACAAACACGATTAACCAAATTATTTGATATCGGATAGATTTACTTTTTGAAGGTCTAAAGATGGTTGTCGGTAACGTTTATTTTTATTTTGTCCAACTTTGAACGGCCGTAGTTTCTCCATACGAACTCTGATTTACTTGAATTTTTTTTAACGTGAAGTGTATCAGTAGATGTGTTCACAAACATGATTAACCAAAATATTTGATGTCGGATAGATTTACTTTTTGAAGGTCTAAAGATGGTTGTCGGTAACGTTTATTTTTATTTTGTCCAACTTTGAACGGCCGTAGTTTCTCCATACGAACTCCGATTTACTTGAATTTTTTTTAACGTGAAGTGTATCAGTAGATGTGTTCACAAACATGATTAACCAAAATATTTGATGTCGGAAAGATTTACTTTTTGAAGGTCTAAAGAAGGTTGTCACTAACGTTTATATAGTAATATTTAGTACTGATATTAAATAAAAACAAAGACAAATATTATAAAAGCACATACTAATCAAGAGGTTACATGATAATAGAAACATGAGAAACATACGCAATACGTCTAATTAGTATCACATAAATCTGGGAAATCAAGAGGATATTTTTTTTCTCTGCAATCACCCAATTGTTTTTCCTTTTCATTTCCTTGACCTTAATTTGGAGCTCCAGGTCGCCCTGTTCAACAGCCTCCTTTTGTTTTTGCACCCAGATAGTTGCTTGTTTGATATCTTGTTGTGTCTTTTTGACCCATTTTATTTTTTTGACAACCTCTTCCTGCATTTCATCCAACTGTTTTTTTTGCTGCCTAATAGATTTGTTTTGAGATTCAATCTCCTCTTCCTTCTGTGTAACTAGTTTTCTAAGGGCTTCAGGCATGAGCCAAGGTTTTCCTTGTCGGTCTGAGGATGAAGCAGACATATTTGGGCTACGATATTTTCGATGAGTGATAATGGTTTGGTGTGAAGAATGTTAAGGTGAAATAAGGTGTATATATAGAACATTTAGAATGGGTTGGTAGGTGGGAAATAATAATACAGAGAAGGGGGTTGATGTGACCATTAAATATAAAGATATATAGAGTACTGAAATACATAAAGTGATACAAACAATAACTACTGAGATACAAACAACAAGCGACAAATGACTACTGGGACCCTAAATACCAACTTTGAAATAGAAATAATTAATACCTACGACATAGAAAAACTAATCTTTAATTTGCCACTCAGGAAACTCATATGGATAGTTTTTTTTCATATTAGCTACCCAAAACTTTTTTTCAGTAATTTCTTGACCAAGTGACAAAACATTATCCATCTCTCGATCAATGTTTGCTTTGGATGACTTAATCCATTTCTCAGCTTCTATTACTTCTTGTTTTTTTGAAGCTATCCAATTTTTTTTACCGTCAAGTAATCTCCGTTGACCCTCTAAGAATTTTGTATCTTCAGCAATTGATTGAATTTGTTTGTCGACTTCAGAGGCGCTGTGAAGGAGAATTCTTTTCATTTCCTCTGGCATTTTATCATCAATAGTATGTGGAGTTGTTGATGTAGAAGGAGCCTTGCGTTTTTCCAATACCCGTTTTAACTTCTGTGATTGATCAGACATGTTTACAAATAAAAAATATCTAAATTTGATTGATCGTGTAGATGTGATAGTTGACAAAAAAAAGTTTATTTATATAGAAATTAGGGAAATCGCATGTGTTAGTTTGACTACGAAGTAAGTGGGTTTGACTGCGAAATGTCATGTCAATACGGAAAACGCAGCCCATCTAGAGGAAAATGCAGCCCATGGGAGCCCGTATAGTGTCCATGCAGTGAAATGTCATGTCCACAGGGTACTCTATGGTGTCCTGTAATAGGGAGCAGTGTCTTGTCTTGTCAACAACATTTTCTGCATACGGAAAACGCAGCCCATCTAGAGGAAAACGCAGCCCATGGGAGCCCGTATAGTGTCCATGCAGTGAAATGTCATGTCCACAGGGTACCCTATGGTGTCCTGTAATAGGGAGCAGTGTCTTGTCTTGTCAACGACATTTTCTGCATACGGAAAACGCAGCCCATCTAGAAGAAAACGCAGCCCATCTAGAGGAAAACGCAGCCCATGGGAGCCCGTATAGTGTCCATGCAGTGAAATGTCATGTCCACAGGGTACCCTATGGTGTCCTGTAATAAGAAGCAGTGTCTTGTCTTGTCAACGACATTTTCTGCATACGGAAAACGCAGCCCATCTAGAGGAAAACGCAGCCCATCTAGAGGAAAACGCAGCCCATGGGAGCCCGTATAGTGTCCATGCAGTGAAATGTCATGTCCACAGGGTACCCTATGGTGTCCTGTAATAGGGAGCAGTGTCTTGTCTTGTCAACGACATTTTCTGCATACGGAAAACGCAGCCCATCTAGAGGAAAACGCAGCCCATCTAGAAGAAAACGCAGCCCATGGGAGCCCGTATAGTGTCCATGCAGTGAAATGTCATGTCCACAGGGTACCCTTTGGTGTCCTGTAATAGGGAGCAGTGTATTGTCTATAGTTTTTAGCAGTATGTAGGGTGTGTAGTCAATAGTAATCGAAATGAGTAGGATATAAATACGTGGATATCTCCATACTTTGTAATCAATCAGTTTGTATTTCATTATTATCCAAAATGAGTACATCAACCAAGCAACACAAACAAAGCTTTACCCGCCTTCCCCTCTTCTTCCATAACCTTCAACTTGCGAACCCACATACAATCACTAGCATAAAGCAAGATGCCCATAAACGATTTGAATTTTGTTTTATGGATGTAGGATGTGTCGTAAGTTGTTATTCTGATCATATTTTTAATCTAATGATCACAACTTTATACTACTAACATTTGTTGTAAACCTTTTTGTAGATGCATACATTCCTTTCTACCACCCTACCAGTCATTTTACTGGAGTGCCTACCATTGAATGGACCATACGTCCATACAATGTACGTAGCGGTCTCGGTAGATGGAAACCATCAACCTCTACCAATAGCAATCGGTCTTGGAATCTCAGAATCCGTTAGATTCGTGGACATGGTTCCTTATGAGACTACATGAATGCTTTAGAAATGCTAGAGAAGTTTGTTTCATTACCAAATTGTCCAATCACTTAGACGTCGCCCTATCTCATGTGTTCCCACACTGTTACCATGGATATTGTTGCAAAAGTGTGTTTAAATATTTTGCTGATAGAATGCCAATATTCCAAGAATGTCCACATATTTTCTGGCAGACTTGCAAGGCTTACGAATTACGTCATTTTGAACCGAACTTTGCTATACTTAGAGATGTTTTGGTCCAACACGGGGGCCAAGATATAATGACCTGGTTTGAAGGTATTTCTCAAGAAAAATGGGCACGGGTGATGTTCCCTATTTTCCGTTACAACATCCTCTCCATAATAATGCCCGATGAGATTCGTTGGGTCTCTGCAGCTCAGCAAGATTTACCAATAATATCACTTCTTCGGTCTTTCGTTGACATGCTGCAACGTATTTATGCTGATCGCGGTGCTTTAGGAGGTTAATCGTTATTATTTAATTATATTTGTGTGTAAGATACTTTGACTTATGCTAATTTCCTAATGATTTGTTTCAGGCATGCTTCATCATGAACTCACCCCGTATGCAGAGAACATACTTTATAGACGAATGCGCAAGTCTGAACCATGTGAAGTAACGGAATTATACAACACCGAGTTTTTTGTCCGTGACTTCACGAAAACATATATTGTTAACCTGCGTGAACACACTTGTGATTGTGGAAAATTTAGGAGTTCTGGTATTCCATGTCGTCACGGCCTTGCTGCGTATCGAACCTATATGATGTTACAGGAGGATTTTAATACGGTGAACATTTATTTCACTACAGCTGCATATAGAGAGTTGCATATCAAACGGAAGTGGTGCAGGCTGTACCCCCTCAAAGTGAATGGCATGTACCTGTCAACATGGTGGATGTTTTACCCCCTTTAGCTTTGTCTTAAATGTTTTCCCCCCATTAGCTTTGTATTAGATATATGACCTTTGTGTTAAGCGTATTTCGTTGTTTTACCCCCATTAGCTTTGTATTAGCTTTGTCTTTAGCTGCATTTACCTAAATTGCTTCTATTTCTTTCTGCAAACTCCGACTGTTATGTTGCATCTTTGGTGTAGTTCATAGGAGACGAACCAGTTGGTCTTGGATTCAAGGTTTTGGTTAAGTTTACTTCATGATTGCAAAAGTATGTTTACCTGTTGGATCTTTAAGGACAACATAGAAATTTAAATTAGATTCCAACGACGTTACACACATTAGGTAAACTACCAGATGGTTCAGTAAAGTCATATAAGGATTTACTTTACTACCATTACACAATTCATCACCGTTATATGGTAATTAGACTTTATAAACTAGTATGGCTACAAAAAGCATCCAACTGAGCACTAGGACGATCTTCAAATTTCGATTCTCGAGTTGAAGCCTTCTTAGTTCTCTATCTCTTTGAATTCTGGCAACAACATTGTCTTCATCGACCCACCCATTAAAGCCACAGTTTAGCATCTGTATTAATGATATTACAGCAAAGGTTATCATATAGTACGATCATATTATAAAACATAGGTGGGTTCGATATTATAATATTACCTTGTTACTACAAGTATAGAACTGTCTTCCTGGGTTTCTGCTTGTATTCGACACACGTATTAGTGTAGGATAACCGCAACAACTGCAAGTTCTTGCCATTTGATATTTTGACGATGGAACAAACTCAGATACAACAAATAGATACGCATTAGACCATAAGAGCACACCTTTATATAGAGATGAAAAGTAGGAAAGATACAGATACAAACAAACCACTCTACCTACATCTACTTAATTGTCACATCAACTGTCTAGTATATAGACTGCGATTAGCTTTAATTGGAATAATATAATAAATAATCTTAATTACTAGGCCACAAATTTGGGAATTGCAACGGATACATTGTTTTTTCACGGTCGATAAAATCTCCCCTTATCCTATTAACATCCGCAATATGATTTTTTTCTTCCACAAGCTTAGAAACTTGTTGTTCAGTTTCCTCAATCCAACGTTTAGCATTTTTTAGCTTCATAGACGTATCTTTAACCCAAATTTTCTTTTCCTTCAATTTCTCACAAAGGACTTCTATACGGTCATCTAGAATCCTTGTTTTTTCCAGGTCTCTTTTGTTTTCTTCTTCTGCGCGTGTCATCGCATCAAATATATAGTCAGGCATTTTATCTGGTAGTGGATCATTCATAGAATATCCTGGCTGACCTGGACAGACATCGGGAAAAGGGTTAATATCTGAACAAATGTAACAATCCTCATCATCACAATGCGAAGAAGCATCTTTAGAAGAACTCATAATGTAACTCCAGAAATGCTTACTACCTTGTAACAGTATTTATAACAGTATACAACATTGACTGTGCATTCGTTTAACTTTGACTGCGTAGTCGTTCAACATTGTCAGCGTATCCGTACAACTTTGACTGCGTAGTCGTACAACATTGACTGCGTATTCATACAACATTGCGTTGTCGTTCAACTATGACTGCGTATTCATACAACTTTGTCTGCGTATTCGTACAAATATGACTGCGTATTCGTACAACTTTTGACTGCGTATTCGTACAACTTTTGACTGCGTATTCGTACAACTTTTGACTGCGTAGTCGTACAACTTTTGACTGCGTATTCGTACAACTTTGACTGCGTATTCTTACAACTTTGACTGTGTAGTCGTACAACTTTTGACTGCGTTTTCGTACAACCTTGACTACGTATTCGTACAACTTTGACTGCGTTTTCGTACAACCTTGACTACGTATTCGTACAATCTTGACTGCGTTTTCTTACAACCTTGACTGCGTATTCGTACAACATTGACTGCGTTTTCGTACAACCTTCACTGCGTATTCGTACAACTTTGACTACGAGGTTCGCTGTCATACAAACTATATAAATGAGATCATCCCAGAAAAAATATAAGAATTACGGAGTGAAATTCAATCTAAACTACATTACACAATGAGTTCATCCCAGAAAAAATATTTTGTTCTAGTGTGCACCGGTGGGCATTGGTCCACAGTTGATGGGCAACCTAAATACGTTAGCCCAAACCATAAGAATTACGGTGTGAAATTTAGTTCACATATAAATTATCATGAGTTTTCTTTATTGGTAAAATCAAAGGCGGGTTTCGATGCTCAATCGAGTGCTAGATTATCAATTCAACATCCAGAATATAACTATGTTATGGAGATAGTTGATGACAATGATATCATGCATTTGATAGAAGTTATCGAAGCTGTGAACACCATCGTTCCTATTTACGTCGTTGCAGATGACGAGATTCGAAGTAACGACCTGTGCAAAACATCACAGGAAAAGAAGTCCAGCGGATTTGGGAGCAACAACGCTCCATGTAATATTATGACCACCGACACTGTTCCAGAAACCGTCTTCCAAGAACCAATCCACTATGTGGAACCTGAAAATTTCAAGTACGCAGGAGAGGACGACATTGGTACGTGTGCGGATGATTTTGGCGCCAAAAATATGACGAGTAATGCAGACACGAATGATCAAAAAGACTACGAAAAAGTTTGTGTGCTTCTAAATGATGGTAATCTAGCACCAAATGGGGATCCCGTGGATGGTGATTTACGTTTATCGGACTTGGAAGGAAGTGATCGTGACGAAGGAGTGACGGCTGATCAAAACGACCACGAAGGAAGGTCGGAGGATGCTCGACACAATCGGTTAAAAAGCACATTGTTGTACGGTATGCCACAGCCGCCGCCATGTCCTGTACCATCAAAAATAAAAGCCGCATCTTACAGCCACCACCCATCACAAAAGATTAGAGTTTTCCAAGCCTATAAATACAAAGACGCTATGAAACTTGCACTTGGTGTTAAAAGTATGACCAAAGGCTTTCAATACAAAGTTAGAAGATCAACAAAAACAAGGTATGAGGCTATTTGTTGTCAAGATAACTGTAGTTGGTGTTTTACAGCCACATCAGAAAAAGGCGGTGACGGCTCATTCCAATGCACTAAGATTGTTGATGAACACACGTGCTCGTCTTCACAACTCAACCCAAACCATCGCCAAGCAAACAAGAAAGTATTGGGTCATCTTTTGTCTGAGGTAATGGCTGCCAACCAAAGTAGGGTATATCGTGGCAACGACATAATTCGTGATATCAATTCAAAGTACAGAATTGATATTAGTTACAAACAAGCATGGAGGGCGAAACAACATGCATTGTCTCTGTTAAGGGGTGATCCAGCGGAATCGTTCACAAGACTCCCTGTGTATTGCTACAACTTGCAAAAGCATAATCCCGGAACTGTAACTTCAATCAGAAAAGATGGTGACGATCGATTTCAATTTATATATATTTCATTAGGCTGCGCTGTAAGTATTGTTGTAACTAATAAATTTCACTACCACTATACGAATGTAACCGTATCAATAACACAACAAACTTTTTTGTAGTTAACTGCTTTCCGCAATTGGTGTAGACGTATATTGGTGGTAGACGCTGCCCACCTCAAGGGCGACTTCAAGGGCACTATGTTATTGGCAGTTGCAATGGATGGTAATAATCAAATATTACCGGTAGCATATGCAATATGCAAGAGCGAGTGCACGGAAACATGGTCTTGGTTCATGGAGAAACTGCACGATTGCGTTGGCGACATGGGATCTCTTACTTTCATATCTGATAGGCATGCGGCAATAGCCGCAGCCATTGAAAACATTTTTCCGACCTCACATCATGGAATTTGTGGTCATCATTTATATTCTAATGTAGTGACCAAGTTCGGATCCAAGAAGAGCATCAAGTCATTCTTTTGGGGGGCGTGTAAAGCATATACAATCGAAGAATTTAATGATTGGATGCAAAGGATTAACAATTATAATCCTGAATTGTATGCGTACTTGGACAGGGCATGTCCAGAAAAATGGGCTCGGTCTAGATTTGAAGGCATGCGGTATAATATGATGACATCTAACAGCGCGGAGTCCATAAACGCACTATCCCGCTACGCCAGAAAGATGCCAGTCTTGATGCTCATTGACTTTTTTCGAACAACAATGCAGCAATGGTATTTTGAACGCCGCAATCGTGCAAGTAAGACTTACATCGTCCTTGATACACTAATAACGTTGTCGTATTTACTTTGTATTGAAAATTTTGACCCACTATATTGAAATATTTATTTAGATGATATAAAAACAACACTTACTCCATGGGCGGAAGCAAAGATTCGTAAAAGAATGACTAAAAGCAGCAACTGGCTAGTCCATCCAATTTCAAGTACAAGATTCCAGGTTGTAGACTTCCTTAGGGATGCGATTGTCGATTTTGCAGAGGCAACGTGTTCATGTCGAAAGTGGCAACTATCTGGCATACCTTGTGGCCATCTAATAAGAGTTTTAAACAGCTTAAACCATGGAGACTGCACTGGATGGGTGCACAATGCATATCTGGTTGTGTTTTATAGAAAGACTTACGAGTCCATTATCAACCCTCTACCCACCCCTTGTGATTGGGAGACACCGGACGATTTGATTTTTGTAAGACCCCCAGTCATGGACAGACGTCTACCTGGAAGACCGAGAAATATGGATCGTATTCCGTCACAAGGTGAGGGTCCAATAATAAAAGAATGTTCTCGTTGCCATCAAAGGGGTCACACAAGAACTACATGTCCTGCGTTAGTTCCAACCTGTAAACCAGAAGGATCAGGCAAACGTCGTGGTTCAGACAATAAAGGGAAAACGAGCATAAGAGGTGACTCTAGTAGCATATCACAGAGTGAAGCTGTTTATCCTACCGTGGAAAACGAGGTGACAATAAAGGGAAAACGAGCATAATTGTTTTTACAATTACGTTATTTTTAGGTTGTAATACCAGTTTCATGGGATCATCTTTGATTTCTATTCTATTGAATGCTCACTTTTACTTCCTTTGACGTTATTATTATAACTATATAATTTTTAATAGTCATCTGTCACATGACTGCATAAATTACTGGCGATATTAAAAAGTTGAAACGACAACTGAAGCTTTGATGCAACACGCTACGCTATGTTTAGTATTGAGTTATCAGTGATAATGACAGTCATATCAGTAATAGTTGAAACGACAACTCATCATGACATACAACGTACTCTATAGTGTCCTGTCTTGTCTTGTCAATGACATTTGCTGCATACGGAAAACGCAGCCCATTTACAGGAAAACGCAGCCCATCTAGAGGAAAACGCAGCCCATGGGAGCCCGTATAATGTCCATGCAGTGAAATGTCATGTCCATAGGGTACTCTATGGTGTCCTGTAATAGGGAGCAGTGTATTGTCTTGTCAACATGAGTTTCTCCTACTATCCTTTATATAAAGAAACTTCAAACCGATTTGATTCATTCAGTTACTCATATTGATCAATGGCTCACCAAAGGGGTTCCTCAAGCAGAGTTGTAAGCTATCATAATTATTTTCATTCTGTTAATTACTTTAAATTTTCTAACATGTGAAATTGGTTTTCACTTAACAGCTTTTCTATTTTTATATCAGGATACAACCGTTGATAATGTCTTACATAATGAGTTGACAGATCTCGACGAACGTATAAATAGATTGGTTGACACTCACGCGTTATTGATGACCAGGGCTTTTCGCCATGTCCAAGAACAATTGGAGGAATTTGATTTCCAAATAACACGTATGATACCAGATGAGCGTATAAAGATAGCGCATTATAATTTGCAAATGCTTGTGATCCAAATGCCTGTAGATATTCAACGTTTTATCTCAACAATGTCTACAATCAATCAATTATCTGGGCAGCAATCTACTTTACAAGAAAGAAGTGAAACTCTCCGTAATGCAGTTTGTCTCATTGAACAGTACACCAGTCTGTTTGAATGTCACAAAGACACTGCCCGCTTGCACCTATCTCAAATTCTTCCCTAAGTCCTATGTTTATGTTTAAGGTATGGTCCTCTTTTATATGTATTTTTAGTTTTTATGAGCGTTAGCAAATGACGGATGTCAGCTACTTTCCATGACGTTGTAATGTTTTTTTTTGTGTGTAATGAAGTATTCTATCTAAAACGTTGTGTAGATGCAAGTTTTTAGAATCTTATAACGAC
>CM042017.1:16974149-17004149 GCA_023525715.1 Cichorium intybus | reverse complement strand
CCTGTTTTCAAGGGTTTTTCGGGTTGTTTGATTTGTATCTACTGCTACTTCGTTTCTTTATCTAATAATGAAAATATGGCCCCAAGAGATTATTCTCTTCAGTTTATTAGCACTCAACTCGATGGTATTGGAGTTATGTTATGAAGAATTTTTTGCGTGGGAAAAATATGTGGAGGATTGTAACAGAAACGAAAGGGAAACCTAGGGCATGGGTTGAAGGTTATGCAACCCTATTAGATTCGTAGGAGATTGATAACTCCAAGATTATTACTTGGATTAATAATTCTTTAATCCAGTCCATTGTTACTCAGTTGGCAAAGTATGACACTGCGAAGGAAGTTTGGGATCACTTTGATAGATTGTATACTCAGCCTAATTTCGCAAAGCAGTATCAATTAAAGTTTGATATTTGAGCCCTCCAACAGAACAGTCTCAGCATTCAGGAATTCTATGTGTCTATGTCTGATTTGTGGGATCAGTTAGCACTTACAGAACCTACAGATTTGAACGCCTTCAAGCCTTATATTGATAGACGGGAAGAGCAGCGCTTGGTTCAGTTCTTGATGTCATTGCGTTCGGATTTTGAAGGATTGCATGGCTCCATCTTGCATCGCACACCCCTTCCCATTGTTGATTCAGTTGTTCATGAGTTGATTGCTGAAGATATTCGTATCAAAGCTCAAGCTGACAAAGGTCCCAAGACAGCCACCACTCCTGCTGTCTTTTCTGTTCCTCAAAGACCTCAAATTTCAAACCGGAATCGCCCTAGAGTAGCTTTTGACGAGTGTGCCTTTTGTAAGAAGAAAAACCATTGGAAGTCTCAGTGTCCTTTGCTGTTAAACAAGGGAAATCAGCAGCAACAACAACAAACCAGACCACCTACATAGTTTCAGCCTCCACAGCAGAACCAGTCTTGATGACCCTCGTTCCCTCATTTTCGGCCACCATAGTACACTGCCGCTACCGCTGCTGAACCTTCAGTAGAGACTGCAACGAATTTTACACCACCTTTAGCTTTGGATCCTCATATTGTTGAGCAGTTTAGACAGTTTATTGCTGCTAATCCGACCGCCTTATCAGCATCGATGTCTCCCTCAGGTTTGTCTTCATCTAATACTTCAGGTATTTCTTCATCCTTGTGGATATTGGATTCTGGTGCATCTCAACATATGTCACCGCATCTGTCATCTTTTTCTTCGTTATCACCCCGCTCACCTGTTTCTGTGATGTCTGCTGGTGCTACACCTATGTCAGTAGAGGGTGTTGGCTCTATTGTCACTCATTATATATCTTTGACAGATGTATATTATATTACAACCCTTGTTTTGAATCTTGCTTCGGTCAGTCAGTTGTGCGAGTCTGGTTGTTGAGTCTTCTTTTCTGATTCACTATGTTGTGTACATGACATTCAGTCTCAGAGGGTGATTGGGATAGGTCGTATACTTGGGAAGCTTTATGTTTTGGAGCAGCTACATGTTGCTGCCTTTAGTGTTGATTTTTCGTCTTTTCGTTTAAGTCATTCCTCGCATGTTTTTTATCTTTGGCATTCTTGTTTGGGACATGTGTCAACGTCGCGCTGTGTTAGGTCATTTGAAATGTGATGATATTTCTGATTGCTGTGGTTGTAAACTCGAGAAATTTTCTGTCTTACCGTTTAATAAAATTGTCACTTGTTCAGTTGCTCCATTTGACATTGTACATTCTGATATGTGGGGTCCATCCCCGGTTGCCTCTAAAGCTGGATCTAGTTATTATGTTTTATCCATTGATGATTACACTCGTTATACGTGGGTTTACCTTATGAAGCACAGGTCCGATTTTTTCACTATTTATAGTGAATTCTAAGCCCTTATCAAGACCCAACACTCTGCTATCATAAAATGTTTTCGTTGTGATTTAAAAGGGAAATTTACCTCTATTGCCTTTAATGAGTTGCTGGCTGATGTGTTTTCAGACATACATATTTTATATACAAAAATGATATCACTTATTTTCGGAATACTGAGGATCAATATTGTCTTTGTAATGTCTTTTCATAAGTTTTGAATTTATAACAGGGAAATACCATGAATGAAAACAACACAACTAGGCAAGTGTACCTAATCGATTGTAATATATCAATGATAAGTCCGGGTCGAACCCAAGGGAATTTGTTAAAATTGAAGAAACTCAATTATCAATTAATAATTTATAATAACAACAAAAGAGATAAAAGGGGGGGTTTTGTGTAATTGTGAAGAGATTGTATCATCAAATAAATAAAGAATTATAAGTAAATAAATGGTAACAAGGTTTGAAGTTAAGCCGCAAGGATAGTTTGACAAATATGCTTTTACTCAGATGTGATTACTCCTTATAACAATATTCTGATTGATAAAAATGTGCAATGGATATTAACAAGTTAAATACCGATTTCTAAGTTGATTAGATGTCTTGGTCCAACAATCCAATCTTATGATTAAAAAGAGTTATTAATCTCATTGGTCCTGTAAATTAATTACTCCAATTAATCATTCTATTTATTCGTACTCTGCATGATTTATTTGTTTCTTTTGATATCAATGGTCATGAAAATCAAAATAAGATGTATAGTTTGGTCCACTAATACAATTAAAACAAATGCATATAAGATTCTTTCTTTTTAACTTAACCTAGGATTTGGTCAATCACTAGTCATAAATATATACATGAAATATATATATTATGATACAAATTAATTTAGCAAGAATGGTCATCTATACTAAATATAATTCAGTTATAAGTTTCAAAGATAGATTCTTAATATACATTAGTCGGTTAAATAAACATGCAAAGTAAATTATTAAACTTGCAATATCCGAATTTATATCAATCAAAACATAATTATAAGTTTCATCTAGTCTAAGTAAAAGCAAAATGGAATTACTCCATAATCAAAGACAAACAGCACACTGAATATATAAGAAAGCTAAACATAGTAAGCAAACCGAATATCCGAGCAACGGTGTTTTTGATCGTTTGTCGTGACTTCCGCTTAGCAGAGCTTCAAACCTTGAAGAAGAGAGGTTTAGAACAGGGAGATAGAGGGTGTTTCTCCAGGTAGAGAGTTTATATTCTGAATTGTGTGTCTAAAACATCAAGATTAAGTCTCTATTTATAGTGCTGGACAGTGACCATCGGGTCGCGATCCCATAAGGGTCGGGTCGCGATCTGCAATGTAGTGCGCAGCTACGTCGGCCACGATCCCGACTGAGTGGAGTAGTTGGGCGAAGGTCGGGTCGCGATCTCGAGGAGGTCGGGTCGCGATCTCTGTAAGGTCGCGATTTTGGCTTCTAGTCGCGATCCTTTGGTCATCAATCGGTCACGCTTTCGTCAGGAGATAGGGTCGCGATCCCTATGGAGATAGGGTCGCGATCTATCGTCTGATTGACTAATTTCTTCGCTTTTTCGTCCAGAATACGCTCTTTTTGGCTCTTCCTTTCCCGATAGATCTTTTACTCCATTTTCTTCATTCCAAGGCTTGAATTCAGCTCCTTCTTCTCTATCAAGCAATTTTTCCTGTGTTTTGGTTATTTAAAATGATTAAGTACTTTTTATCGTGAAATTAAACCAAAAACACATTTTTAAGCACTTGATATTGCCCGAAATATATGTATAAATGAGGCAATATCAAAATACCCTACACTTGAATTTTGCTTGTCCTCAAGCAAACTATAATTTAAAAACCAGCTAAGACAATTGATATCTAAACAACTTTCCAACTGTTAACATTATTTACCTATGTTAAGAATAAGGTTGTAAGAATAAACATAGTAGATTATACCTAGTCTTATGTGCGTATTTCTAACCTTCCAAAATTTTACATAAAATCTATTTCTATTAATGACAAATATTTAGATTGAAAAATACTCATTTTTACATAACATTGAATACACCCTTTAAAAATTCCTCTTATCTCAAGATCTTTTTGTCAAGTTTCCCAAAAATTATGCTGGACTAGGTTTATCAAGTTAAGTTATTTATTTTTATCGCACCTTTGAAACTCGTGACTTTCTATGGAACTCTTGATTACAAATTTTCAACTCACAACTGTACAGAGTTTACTAATTCAAATTCCAAAGGCCACTAAGGAAATCCCATGACTTTCGATGACATCCGTGTAACGAGTTTTCGACAATATTATCCCAAACCAGTTGGTTTTAGGTAATAAGGAGTAGGAATGCCCGTGGGCCCCATTTTATGTCTACTTGCTCGAATGTCAAAGGCCACTGATTGAATTTCCTTCCTGAGTCTCAATCTTATGGTGTAACGTTACTTGATTCTCGCTTTTCATTTCATTTATTTTCTTATTTGAAGTTCTTTTAACGAGGCTTATTTTCCTCGATTTAGTCATAGCATTCGCGCGATTAGGGAAACTGACTCAACCTGTTTGGACAAATCCTGATTTTCAACGGGTCTATTTCGTTATTTATGCAAAACATTTTGTAATTATCATTCTAACTACTTGTCATTTACGGAATTAAATGTTATATGAAATAATGAAAAACTAGAAAATAAGAGCATAAAATTAAGTTTAACCTAACAATTTATTTTCAAAACATTTTTCTTAACAATTACCTTTTTAGTGTTCAATTTTTGGAAAAGATGTTTAAAATAAAATCTTGACTTGACTTAGTTAATAATTTCAGTTTGACCTTTTTACCCTACACTTATTTTATACAATAATCTTATTGTATATTTCTTTTTATTCAAAAAGGAGTTTAATTGGAATGGACTCCCCTTGGGTAATGGGTCGTTCTGTTTTAAGGACAGATTCCACAGAAGAAGTTTGCTGAACTGAATGCCAGCGTCTGTTTGAACCTAAATTCTGTATCACTGCTCGGAGAAAATATTAACCACACCACAAAAATAAAACACACCATTAAATAAAAACAAACACACCACACTAATATAAAATAAAATCCAAATGTATTTAAATACAAAAATAAAATAAAATCAATCATCAGTATCATCAAAAACTGAACCTGAGGTGCCACCGGCATCACCGTAGTCGTGCAGGAAATCTGGCGGCTCAAACCACGTGGGTACAGGAGGAACATACGTCGGGTATGGAATAGATGGCTGGAACCCCTGACTAGCGTAGAACTCCTGCATACTGCGCGATACCCACTGGTCATGTACCTGTCTCCTCAGAATATCGCGATCTAGCCTCTGCATGTCGTGCTCTATCCGTCGCATGTCGCGCTCTCGGCTCAAATCCATCCTACTCATCTGCTGGGATAAGTAGCGTAGATCGATCTCCTGTTCTAGTATATCCTGCTGTACCGGAGATCTCTGCCGGCGTCGACGGTGAGCACCGGGGGCTGGCTGCGGAATCGGCTGTGGCTCTGGCTCTGGCTCGGGCTGCGGCTCTGGCTGAGCGTCCATGTCTTCTTCCTGCTCCACCGGGTCCTCCTCACGAATGTGATCGTCCTGGTCGATCACTCGCATCTGATAAAGGTAACTCCTGGTCATAAGACGAGGATCTGATACGGTGAGTCCCCGTACGAGAGGAGAAGAGAAGACGTCGTATGACGCTGCCAGTCTGGATATAAGATGTCCTCCAGAAATGGGGCTCTTTTTCTTTGCCCCTTTGGCCTTTTTGGCAAGGAAGACAGCCAGTGTATACGGGAGGTTGAGGCACACACCCTCAGATACCAGGCACCAAAAATAGAAGACATCATCAACGGGCACCTTATCGCTTCCTTTACGGTGATTAACCGTAGAGGCGATGAGTCTGTGAAGTACACGGTGGACAGGGGAGCGTAGCATGCTCTGCACCGCGGTGTGTGAGTCGTAAACCTCATTGGCCAACGTGCCCCAAACATCTGCCACGCGGAACTCAGCGGGTGGGATCCTAAGGCATGCCTCGAAGAAAGTAGAAAAAATAGGCAATGCGATCTCCTCCCGTGTATATAGCCCCAGGCGTAACCCCAGCTCCATCACGCTGCACTCCCGGCTGACTCCTCCCAGTCTGAAAGAGAGAGCCGTCCTATCCGATAATTCCTTGTACTGTTCGAACTGTACAGTGGATAGGAATTCTAGAGTGAGCTCTCTGAAGATCGGCTCCTGGAAATGGAACAGTCTATCCCAAGCGTGGCATGTAAATCCAGTTGCACCGTGGATTTTTGTTGTGAATGGTGCCATACGGTGGTGCAACCCGATTGTGGCAGCGTATTCCCAATCCAGACAGGGAGGCACATGAATGTCTTTTTTGTGAATCTTGGCCAGTTCTCCCAAATATCGTTGTCTCCTCGCATTGTTGATTGTTGTTGGAAATTGAAGTAATGCATGCGAGGGCAACTGCTCAGCTTGTGGGTTTTGTTCTCCCCTTCCCGCCATTTATCTGTGAAATAAGAAATAAAAGAAAAAATAGAAAAGAATTAGCTTGAAAAATACACAATTTTTTTTTTTTTTTTTTTTTTGCCCCTGATCGGAGATCGGGTCGCGATGCCCATGTGGGTCGGGTCGCGATCAGGGTTTGGTCGGGACAATCTGTTCGGGTCTTGGTCGAGGTCGGGTCGCGATGGTCATCCGGATCGGGTCGCGATACTTGGACGGGTCGGGTTCTGGATCACGATAGGGACGAGATCAAGGGTCCGGTCAATTTCATACGTAGGGTCGCGATCAATGAACACTATCATCGATCGGATCGCGATCGACGAACAGATTTCGGGGACATTTGGACATCGGGACGCGACCTAAGAAAGCCTCGAGGATCGGGATGCGATAGATGAATTTTTGCATTTGGCTTCAACCGTAGGGTCGCGATGTATGAATATCTTCAAGGATCGGGTCGCGATCCTTGAATATCCGACCTAAACTCGCGATTTTTTTACGTTTTTCAAGCTAAATCTTCACTATCTAAGAGGGTTTTAACTAGTTTTCTTGATTCTCGGCTAGATCTAACATCTATATGGGCAAATCATTCAAAAACCGAGAATCAATTGTAAAACCTAATTTTATTCCTAAATCCACAATTTCTATCATATTTGCAATTAACAACGAGAAGGGAATGAAGATTTACGTACCTGTGTTGATGATCTAGAATCTAGGAAAACTGGAAACAAACTCGGTCGCGATTTACCGTGAAGATCGGGATGCGATTGTGGGGTAAATTGAAACCAAATGACCGGATCCAGCTTTTAACCATCTGCGCGACGTCGGGTCGCGATCCACATTGGGTCGGGTCGCGATCTTTGAAATTGCGGGCTTGGGCCCTTGCTGTCCGATAGACATCGCGTCCCTATGGCTTGTGGATCGGGTCGCGATCTTTGGCCTGTGGCGTTTTTCTTTTCCTGTTTTTCCGTTGATGACCTTTATTTTATTTTATTTTATTTTATTTTATTTTATTTTATTTTTGTTTTATTTTTATTATTTATTATTTATTAAACACACAACATAAAATTAAATTGTCTTAAATTTATTACAACCAAATCGAATAAAAATCATTGTCTTTTTCTCACACCGCTTTCCTTACCTGGGTTGAAAGCTTAAACCCGTACCCCTGTTTTTAAATTTTTAAATGTTTGAGAGGGGTACATCCTCTCCTTCCTCATAACGGACTCCTTGTTCGTAATGCTTCATCCGGTGTCCGTTTACCTTGAAGCTTTCGTCGTTCTTGTCTAGTTGTATCATGCTTTCCCAATTTCCTCTTTCCAGTTCCTGTAATTCATTTTTCAGATGAGTAACAATAGTATCAACAAAGTATACAGCATTATCACATGTTTTTGAGTGTTTCATTGATTGATCAATTCCAAAGGTTATTGCATCACTTCCGACTCTAAGTGTTAGCTTAGATTCATGAATGTCCACTAAAGCTCTTGCCGTATTTAGGAATGGTCTTCCCAAAATGATTGGAACCTGTTCATTTTCCTCCATGTCTAGTACAACAAAATCTGCAGGAAAAACAAATTTATCAACCTTTACCAATAAATCTTCCACTATTCCCCTTGGGTGTGTTACTGATTTGTTTGCCAAGTGGATTGCCATTCTTGTTGGTTTGGGTTCGGGCAAGTCAAGCTTAGAGTAAAATGAATATGGCATGAGATTAATACTTGCACCTGAATCCGCTAAAGCATGACTGAGAGCTAAATTACCAAATTGGCATGGTATGGTAAAACTTCCTGGATCGGTCAATTTTTTAGGTATTTTGTTCAACATTGCTGCTGAGCATTGTTCATTTAGAATCACATTAGATACTTCTTCAAGTTTCTTTCGATTTGAAAGAAGATCTTTTAAAAACTTTGCATATTTAGGCATTTGTTCAACAGCCTCAACAAAAGGTATATTAATATGCAATGATTTTATATGTTCTAAAAACTTCCTTTATTCTTCTTCTTGTTTTTCCTTTTTCAGACGTTGTGGGTAGGGAACTGGTGGTTTATAACTTTTGATGGGGCTTGGCGGCGATATTTTGTCTTCTGTTACTTCTTTATTTATTTCTTGTGTTTTTTTAGATTCCTGCGTTTTAGAAGAAGAGTCAGTATTTATGAGAATTAATGGTTCTGAAATCTTACCGCTTCTGGTTGTAATCGCATTAACTTGCGCGTTAGGATTTTGCTCTGTGTTGCTTGGTAAAGTACCAGGGAATCTTTCATGTAAGACTCGAGCAATTTGACCAATTTGGGTTTCAATATTTAAAATTGAAGCTTGTTGGTTTCGGAGTGAAGATTCTGTAGTTACTCCTATTTTATTCACTAATTCTTCGGTTGCTCTGTGTCTTTTATCTGAGGCTTCTGCAAATCTGGCCATCATTTCTTCAAAACTTTGTTTCTTTTCTGGTTGACTTTGTGGGTCAAAGGTTGGTTCTCTTTGGTAGTATCCTTGCCCGCTTTGCTTATATTTCTCGGCTTGATCTTTTTTATACTCTTCATAAGGCTTCCAGTTGCTGTTTCGCGGCCTTCTTTCATCAAATCTGTCTCCAGAGGAATAGCAAACACTTTCTTTTCTTTTCCCATCTTCATCTAGTGGACAATCTTTTGCGAGGTGTGGTCCACTACAGTTATCACAGCCGACCTGTATGGCATGGATTGTTTGGTTTACCCTTTTCATGTCTCTCCCCAAAGCGTCTAGTTTGGCATTTAGGGCTGCTAATCCATCGGCTTGATCATCTGATGGCTTTTTTCTCAGGGAAGAGTCTCTTGAAGAATGCCACTGATGCGAGTGTTGGGCTAATTCTTCGATTAATGCGTACCCGTCTGCTGGAGTTTTCTTTGGAATTGGACCCTGCGAATCAACCATTTGACGAGTTGTTACATTAATTCCGTTATAAAAAGTTTGCACAACTTGATGTGGATTAAGATCATGTTGTGGGCAATTTTGTAGCATTTCTTTATAACGGTCCCATGCATCATAAAGTGTTTCATCATCCATCTGTTGAAAATTTTGGATTTTCGCTTTCATTTTAGCAATTTTAGAAGGTGGGCTGAACTGTTTAATAAATTTCGTTTTTAGTTCTTCCCAAGTTTTTATTGTTCTTGGGGGTTCAACCTTTAACCATCTCTTTGCTGCTCCCTGGAGTGTTATTGGAAATACTCGTAACATGACAGCATCTTTTGTGACTTCAGGAATATGAAAGTAATCGGCTATTTCCAGGACGGATTCAACATGCTGGTTGGCATCTTCAGCATCTTTTCCTATGAACAAAGTTTCTATTAGAAGATGTAGAAATTGGCCTTTTATTTCAAAATGCGTCCCATCTGGAATTGTGGGACGAACTAGTCCTTGGCCTGTTTCTTCTTGTGTGTGACTTGCATATTCTTCCAAAGAAAGATTTGCAATGTCTGCCATTAGTCTTGCGTGTCTCCGTCGTCTGCGAAATTCTCGTTCCGGTTCTTGAAACTGTGGAGTCAAAGGAGAATTTGAACTCCTGGTCATACACTATCTGAGAAACAGAATGGTGAGATAGGTCGTATACTTGGGAAGCTTTATGTTTTGGAGCAGCTACATGTTGCTGCCTTTAGTGTTGATTTTTCGTCTTTTCGTTTAAGTCATTCCTCGCATGTTTTTTATCTTTGCCATTCTTGTTTGGGACATGTGTCAACGTCGCGCTGTGTTAGGTCATTTGAAATGTGATGATATTTCTGATTGCTGTGGTTGTAAACTCGAGAAATTTTCTGTCTTACCGTTTAATAAAATTGTCACTTGTTCAGTTGCTCCATTTGACATTGTACATTCTGATATGTGGGGTCCATCCCCGGTTGCCTCTAAAGCTGGATCTAGTTATTATGTTTTATCCATTGATGATTACACTCGTTATACGTGGGTTTACCTTATGAAGAACAGGTCCGATTTTTTCACTATTTATAGTGAATTCTAAGCCCTTATCAAGACCCAACACTCTGCTATCATAAAATGTTTTCGTTGTGATTTAAAAGGGAAATTTACCTCTATTGCCTTTAATGAGTTGCTGGCTGATGTGTTTTCAGACATACATATTTTATATACAAAAATGATATCACTTATTTTCGGAATACTGAGGATCAATATTGTCTTTGTAATGTCTTTTCATAAGTTTTGAATTTATAACAGGGAAATACCATGAATGAAAACAACACAACTAGGCAAGTGTACCTAATCGATTGTAATATATCAATGATAAGTCCGGGTCGAACCCAAGGGAATTTGTTAAAATTGAAGAAACTCAATTATCAATTAATAATTTATAATAACAACAAAAGAGATAAAAGGGGGGGTTTTGTGTAATTGTGAAGAGATTGTATCATCAAATAAATAAAGAATTATAAGTAAATAAATGGTAACAAGGTTTGAAGTTAAGCCGCAAGGATAGTTTGACAAATATGCTTTTACTCAGATGTGATTACTCCTTATAACAATATTCTGATTGATAAAAATGTGCAATGGATATTAACAAGTTAAATACCGATTTCTAAGTTGATTAGATGTCTTGGTCCAACAATCCAATCTTATGATTAAAAAGAGTTATTAATCTCATTGGTCCTGTAAATTAATTACTCCAATTAATCATTCTATTTATTCGTACTCTGCATGATTTATTTGTTTCTTTTGATATCAATGGTCATGAAAATCAAAATAAGATGTATAGTTTGGTCCACTAATATAATTAAAACAAATGCATATAAGATTCTTTCTTTTTAACTTAACCTAGGATTTGGTCAATCACTAGTCATAAATATATACATGAAATATATATATTATGATACAAATTAATTTAGCAAGAATGGTCATCTATACTAAATATAATTCAGTTATAAGTTTCAAAGATAGATTCTTAATATACATTAGTCGGTTAAATAAACATGCAAAGTAAATTATTAAACTTGCAATATCCGAATTTATATCAATCAAAACATAATTATAAGTTTCATCTAGTCTAAGTAAAAGCAAAATGGAATTACTCCATAATCAAAGACAAACAGCACACTGAATATATAAGAAAGCTAAACATAGTAAGCAAACCGAATATCCGAGCAACGGTGTTTTTGATCGTTTGTCGTGACTTCCGCTTAGCAGAGCTTCAAACCTTGAAGAAGAGAGGTTTAGAACAGGGAGATAGAGGGTGTTTCTCCAGGTAGAGAGTTTATATTCTGAATTGTGTGTCTAAAACATCAAGATTAAGTCTCTATTTATAGTGCTGGACAGTGACCATCGGGTCGCGATCCCATAAGGGTCGGGTCGCGATCTGCAATGTAGTGCGCAGCTACGTCGGCCACGATCCCGACTGAGTGGAGTAGTTGGGCGAAGGTCGGGTCGCGATCTCGAGGAGGTCGGGTCGCGATCTCTGTAAGGTCGCGATTTTGGCTTCTAGTCGCGATCCTTTGGTCATCAATCGGTCACGCTTTCGTCAGGAGATAGGGTCGCGATCCCTATGGAGATAGGGTCGCGATCTATCGTCTGATTGACTAATTTCTTCGCTTTTTCGTCCAGAATACGCTCTTTTTGGCTCTTCCTTTCCCGATAGATCTTTTACTCCATTTTCTTCATTCCAAGGCTTGAATTCAGCTCCTTCTTCTCTATCAAGCAATTTTTCCTGTGTTTTGGTTATTTAAAATGATTAAGTACTTTTTATCGTGAAATTAAACCAAAAACACATTTTTAAGCACTTGATATTGCCCGAAATATATGTATAAATGAGGCAATATCACTGGCATCTGATGGAACTATGCATCAGTCTTCATGTATCGACACCCCTCAGTAAAATGGTGTTGCAGAAAGAAAACATCTACATCTCCTAGAAACTGCACGACCCTTGCTACTCTCTTCTCAAGTTCCTAATATTTTTTAGGGAAAGTTGTTTTTACTGCATCCTATGTTATTAACTGCATTCCCACTGCGCATAATTCTGGGAGGTCTCCTTATGAAATGTTGTATGGGAAACTTCCAGATTATTCCTCATTACAGGTGTTTGGGTGTACATGATTTGTGTTAAAGCCTCATGCAAAGAGAAATAAATTGTCTTCCAAATCAGCCCTTTGTGTATTTTTGGGATACGAGATTGGTCAGAAAGGTTGTCGGTGTTATGACCCGTCAAATAAAAAACTGTATGTTTCTCGCCATGTCACATTCTTGGAGCACATCCCGTTCTATAGCATTCCAGTTCAGTCACATGACGCGACTCAGTCTGTACTTCGCATTATTGACATGTTTAGCACTGACCGTGATGATCCTCCACACACCACTGGTCATCCTCTTGCAGTTAATCCGCCTCCTGTCGTTGATCCTCCGCATGCCGCTCATCAGGATTCCCCCCACCATTGAGGCTTTTTCGTCAGCGGAAAGTCCACCAAACTTCCAAAGTTTGTTTATGAAAGGTTTTCTACAAATCTATGAACTAAAACCCTAAGTTCACATGCAACCTATGAGGATCTATGTTTTCTTCTAATTGAACATATAAAAATTTCCTATAGGCCACAAGAAAATTTCTAATGAATAAAAAGTAAAAACAGAAAAACTAACCTTTAGGTTTTCTTGGAAGCAAAGCAATAAATAGATCTTGCCTCAAATGAAGTCATACCCAGGGAGCAGGAGCAGGTCAGAAAAATTCCAGAGAGAGTCAGGGTAAATGGCGCATGTTTTATGGGGTCTGAGGCTCCCTATTTATAGCCTCCAGCAAATTACCAGATAAGCCTTTAGAGATAAACATTTTTGAATTCAAATTAAGATAAACCTTTATCTTAATAATTCAAACCTATTTATCTCTTATTTATCAAAATCGAAATTATATATTTCCATATATAAATTTCGCTGGTTATACACTCACTCAAATTGCCACTTACTCAACTATTGAATAATTACAATTTCAGTCCCTGCACCTTTAATTAATTAAATTAATCACCAAATTAATTCCAATTAATTCCAGATTAATTTCTAATTAATTAATATAGTTTCTAATTAATATATTATCACTTTAATATATTAATAAACTATTTATTTTATTTCTATTTATTTATTAATCACATAATAAATCAATCTTTCTCTCTACTGAACTTTCTACCAAACCTCCAGCTATGATGACAACCCAAATGGATTATGCTACTATTAATTAGGTAAATACTAATTATTAGTCATGACTTAGACGCCTAATTCAACAGTCTCCTACTTGGATAAGTCTATGACTATAATTACCAATTTAACCTCTAATTAATTAGCAATTGTAGCTTCCTAGAAACCGCTGCCGAACTCTGACCTAGTCAGTTCTGTCCATAGATAAGTGATCAGATGATCCTCCGTCCAACAAGATATTTTCAGACTCAAGACATAGATTAAGATAAATCCTGGTCTGATTCTCTGTTTCCCTATTTCTGATTTGCATATAACTTTAAGACCACTAATTGATCATATCAATTTAGTCCTGGTTAGCCAACCCTTTCAGTCAACTTCAAATTCATCGAGAGGCCTACAAATATCTGTTTCCCGTCAGGGTCAAGGGACGAATAAGCTTTGACTCATATGCTTATGTCATTTACCGGACAAATCACTCACAACAACACGTTTTATAACATCGTGTTACCAATGCGTTTTCACATTATCAATGAACAACCGCTTTGTAAATCATAACTCATATGTCTCTGCTTAAAGATCAAAAGATATTATCGCCTCAACATTGCTCGTGATGTAATCCATGAATCAATCTATTGAGCGTGGGTTTATCCAATACTCATATCTCTATTTCTAAGTACTCATGAATGTTGTAGCAATCATATTGTTATGTCTAACTCCTTAGACAGTCTACAAACCAATTCATGACAGCCTTCGTTCATACTTACTCCCTAAAAGTATGAGCGACTGTGGACATTTGAATAATCAAATTACTCAGGAAGTAAACATGCAAAATGAAACACAATGATAAACAATTGACAAATAGCAGTAAACAATACTCATTAATAAATCCATATTATTAAATCACCAAAGTCAATTACATTTACATTGTTACAAGTTTCAAAAACTATCTAATTACAAAAACTAATATCATCTCTTAATCCAATGCTCCTAGCATGCTGATTATGCTTAATCCTACTCAGAGCCTTTGTCAAGGGATCTGCAGGATTATCTTCTAAAGATACCCTCTTTACAAGCAGGTGACCTTCTTCTACTCTATGTATGATGTAGTGGTACTTTCTGTCGATATGCCTGGACTTTCCATGGTCTCTCGGTTCCTTTGTCAAAGCAACCGCTCCTTCGTTATCACAGAACAGTTCCATGGGCTCCTGAATACTCGGGACTACTCCAAGGTCACCGATAAAGTTCTTCAGCCAAGCCGCTTCTTTTGACGCTTCACTCGCTGCTATGTACTCTGATTCGCACGTAGAATCAGCCACCATTTCTTGCTTGAAACTTTTCCAAGTTACCGCTCCCCCATTCAAAAGGAATACCCAGCCCGACTGAGACCGACCATTGTCTCTATCTGTCTGGAAGCTGGCATCTGTATACCCATTAACTCTCAATGTATCACTGCCACCAAGGACTAACACCATGTTCTTTGTCCTTCGTAGATACTTGAGTATGTTCTTGACAGCTATTCAATGTGCCCTTCCAGGGTTTCCCTAGTATCGACTGACCATGCTTAAAGCAAAGGCCACGTTAGGTCGAGTACACGTCATAGCGTACATGATTGACTCTACAGTCGAAGCGTAAGGTACCCGACTCATGTCAGCTATCTCCTCGTCTGTACTCGGACTTTGAGTCTTACTCAACTTGGCATTACTTTGGATATGTATCTCTCCCTTCTTGGAATTTTCCATACTAAACCTCTTTAGTATCTTTTCCAAGTATGTACTTTGACTAAGTCCAATTAGTCTCTTCTTCCTATCTCTCAATATTCTTATCTCGAGAATATAGGCAGCTTCTCCCAAGTCTTTCATGGCGAAACACTTCCCAAGCCAAGACTTGACATCTTGCAAGGTTGGAATGTCGTTTCCCATGAGCAGTATGTCATCAACATACAGTACCAGAAAAGTGACTATACTCCCACTAGCCTTGATATATACGCAGGACTCATCCTCGCTCTTAGAGAAACCAAACTCTTTGACTTTCTCATGGAAACAAAGATTCCAGCTGCGAGAAGCTTGTTTCAATCCATAGATTGATTTCTCAAGCTTACACACCTTATCAGGATACTTTGCATCGACAAAACCCTCTGGCTGATTCATGTAAACATCCTCAGTCAACTTCCCATTAAGGAAAGCGGTTTTGACATCCATCTGCCAAATTTCATAGTCATGAAATACAGCTATGGCCAGCATAATCCTAATAGACTTTATCTTGGCCACTGGTGAGAAGGTCTCGTCATAGTCAACCCCCAGGGTTTGAGTAAAGCCCTTCGCAACCAGTCTTGCCTTGAAAGTGTGTACCTTTCCATCCATGTCGGTCTTCTTCTTGAAGATCCACTTGCACCCGACTGTTTTTCGACCCGGTACATTGTCAACCAAGTTCCAAACTTGATTATCATACATGGACTTGATCTCGCTATCAATCGCCTCTTTCCACTTGGCTGACTCAGGGCCCACCACTGCTTCCCGGTAGTTAGCTGGCTCATCCAAATTTATCAATGTCCTATCACTGATAAACGTGTCCCCATCCGTAGTTATATGGAAACCATAAAACTCGGGTGGCATGCTAACTCTACCGGAGCGCCTAAGAGGTAAGGATATATCAGTCGGACCAACAAGAACTTCTTCCTCTTGTTGGTTGCTAGTTTCTCCTAAGGTTGCGTTATCTGATGACTCTTGAATTTCTTCAAGATCAATCGTACTCCCACTGTCCTCTTTGAATATGAGTTCTCTCTCTCGAAAGACTCCTCGTCTAGCTACAAAGACCACGTCCTCGCTTCGTCTGTAGAACAAGTATCCAAATGAGTGTTTGGGGTATCCAATGAAAATACACCTCTCGCTTCTTTCTGCGAGTTTGTCGTGAGTTTCTCGTCTAACGAAAGCCTCACAACCCCAGACTTTGATATGTGCTAACGAGGGAACTTTCCCCGTCCACATCTCATGAGATGTTTTAGCAACCTTCTTAGTTGGGACAAGATTTAAGATGTGGGCGACAGACTCTAAGGCATACCCCCAGAAGTGGATGGGAAGCGAAGCTCGACTCATCATGGAACGAACCATGTCCAACAGGGTTCGATTACGCCTCTCGGCAACACCGTTCGACTGTGGTGTTTTGGGAGGTGTCAACTGTGAAACTATACCACATTCCTTTAGATAGTCTAGGAACTCGATACTAAGATACGCACCGCCTTTGTCGGATCTAAGCATCTTTATATTCCTGCCCAATTGATTCTCAACTTCGTTTTTAAACTCTTTGAACTTTTCAAAGGTGTCTGACTTGTGCTTGATTAAGTAGATATACCCGTATCTACTAAAATCGTCAGTAAAGGTCACATAGAACTGCGTGCCATCATTTGTGGTTGATCTGAAGGGACCACACACATATGTGTGTATGATGTCCAATAGACCTTCACCTTTTTCAAAAGAACCTTTGAAAGGTGATTTAGTCATCTTGCCCAACAGACAAGATTTGCATACATCATCCGACTTGAGATCGAATGATTCCAACCCTCCATCCTTTTGGAGTTGGGCGATGCGTTTCTTGCTGATGTGCCCAAGGCGACTATGCTACAAGCATGCCTTTTCTACACCACTATAAGAATCAATGTTCAATACACTATTTCCTAAATTGTCAACACATTGCACAGTTTCATACACACCATCACAAGGCAAAGCAGTAAAAATAGAAGTACCATTTTTGATAATAGAAATTGAACCAATATTATTATCAAAAGAAAACTAGAAGCCTTGTCTGAACAATGCATGAAATGAAATTATGTTTCTTGCCATTCCTGGCGAATAGCAACAATTTATTAAGTCTAAACTAACATCACTACTAAGCACTAAACTATAGACACCGATCTTGATAATAGGCGACGATCTCCTATTGCCCATGATCAGGTTCAATCTATCGTGCTCCACCTCCATGCTTTCCTTTAGGCCCTGCAAATCAGAACATATGTGAAAACCACATCCAGCATCAAGGACCCCAAGAACTGGAAGATGGTGAGTTTTTAGAGATAGTGTACATTGCTGTCGTTGGCTTCACTTTGCCATCTTTGACATCCTGCAAGTATTTCGGGCAGCTTCTCTTCCAATGACCCTTTTCTTTGCAATAAAAGCAGTCGGCATCTTTGGGGTTGGCAACGTGAAGAATGCCGAAGACTTGGGTCTCGTGCCATTGCTGGATGACCTGACATGAACCTTTTCCCTCCAATTCTGATTGGGAGGGCCCTTCCTTTTCTTTCCTTTGCCACTTCCAATTGCTAAGACAGGCTGACTAGCTGAGGGTACACTTTTACCCTTCATCCCATCTTCAGCAGTATGAAGCATGCGATGCAACTCAGCCAAAGTGGTCTGGTTGTTGGTCAAATGATACGCCAGTCTGAACTGGTCATAAGAACTCTGTAAGGAGTTAAGCACTATGTCAACGGCCAACTCCTCATGTACAGGAATCACAAGCTTTCTTAGCCGATACACGTAACCTTGCATCCTTTGCACGTGAGTGCAGATGGACTCTCCATCTCTAGGCTTGCTATTCGTGAAGTCTTTGACCACCTCGCACCTCTCGATACGCTCTTGCTTGCGGAACTTTTCCGCAAGCTCCTTGTGCATCTCGTAGGGCCAGTAGTCCTCATATATTCTTTTTAATTTAGGATTCATTGTAGCGATCATGATGCAGGCCACTTTGGTCGCATCATCAGAATGTTTCTGGTATGAGGCAATTTCCTCGGGAGTAGCAGTATCAGGGCCAACTTCAACTAGCTCAGTCTCGAGAACATACTCTTTGTTCTCAAACCTCATAGCCATCTTGATATTTATTATCCAGTCATTGTAGTTCGTGTCATTCAATTGCACTTTGGAACACAACGAGAGGATTGAAGTGACATTACTGGAGTTTGAATGGGGACGGATTGGTCAGTAGAAGACATCTATAAAAGAAGGTAGTTTTAATTAGATACACATATAACCCTTAATATTAACCCAATATAATAATAAGGCTAGGACCCAACTATAACAATTCACAATACAGAAGAGGGATGCCGTAGTCTAATTGTAAATTTTATAAAGGTAGGCGAATGACGATTCAGCCAATTCCACCGTGGAAAAATAATCATATTATAATGGAATTCCTAGTTTCTTTTGAGATTTATTGAATTGTTCAATAGCATGTTTAATTTCGGATATGCCCCACTGTTTGTGACTGGGATACCGAGGATCACAAACCGGGTGGGAATAACCATGCAAATTAGCTTGGTACTCCCAAGGTCAATTACCATCTCTAATTGACGTGCCGGTAAACCACACACGCTCCATCAACAATGATAACACCCAAGAAACCCATTGCAACTCTTTATGAATCCATATTGGTGTGCCGATAAACCACACACGCTCCACCAATGTTTCATAAAGTGTAATGTGCAATTTCATGGATTAGCATCAATTCACATTTTTCCTAAAGTAACTAGATTGGGATTTTATAAAGTTGTTCCAGTACTTTGATTAATGTCATTATACTTTTAATGAGATTAAGCGGTCCTATCAAACCCGTTCGGCTAATGACCCTCCACTGATTAGGAAAGCGGTGGGTGAGAGTGGACACCCATTAGACCGCCATTTTATAGACAGTCTCCTTATACCCTCTTTATAGATCAGCATCGTGAATGAGGCCTACTATTGATTTGACTAACCAGTTTATCTTATACATATAATATTAACTTTTAATAATAATATATATAAGATGTATTTTAAACTTTTAAAATATTTCTAGTTTATCTATTTAATTTTTCGAAAATTAACTATTAATTTAAAAATTAAATTTAAACCTTTAAATGATTTAATTTATCTATTAATTAAACAATTAATTAAATTAATTAAATCTAGATATTTTAAACTTTTAAAATATTCCTGGTTTATCTTTTATTTTTTTTTGAAAATTTAACTATTAAATTTAAAATTAAATTAAACCTTTAAATGATTTAATTTATCTTTTAATTAAACAATTAATTAAATTAATTAAATCCAGATAGGTATCACAAATTAATTAAATTAATTTAAACCTATCTTAAACTCCTTAAAATCAAAAATTAGCAAGCAAAGGGTTTAAGGTTATCCATTTAATTAAATAATTAAAGTTACCAAAAAATAGAAAACCTTCTAAAACCCTAAAGGGTCAAAATCGCAAATTGAGGGGGGATAGGCTAGGGTTTCTAAAACCCTAACCCTAAAAATTGAAAATCACAAGATTAGGGTTTAGAAGCTTTTAAACCCTAATTTTAGGAAAACTGTTATAACTATTCAACAAGAAAACAAACAAAAGCTCTGATACCACTGAAAGGTTTTCTGCAAATCTATGAACTAAAACCCTAAGTTCACATGCAACCTATGAGGATCTATGTTTTCTTCCAATTGAACATATAAAAATTTCCTAAAGGTCACAATAAATTTTCTAAAGAATAAAAACAGAAAAACTAACCTTTAGGTTTTCTTGGAAGCAAAGCAACAAATGGATCTTGCCTCAAATAAAGTCACACCCATGGAGCAGGAGCAGGTCACGAAAATTCCAGAGAGAGTCAGGGTAAATGGCGCAGGTTTTCTGGGGTTTGAGGCTCCCTATTTATAGCCTCCAGCAAATAACCAGATAAACCTTTAGAGATAAACCTTTTTGAATTCAAATTAAGATAAACCTTTATCTTAATAATTCAAACCTATTTATCTCTTATTTATCAAAATCGAAATTATATATTTCCATATATAAATTCGCTGGTTATACACTCACTCAAATTGCCACTTACTCAACTATTGAATAATTACAATTTCAGTCCCTGCACCTTTAATTAATTAAATTAATCACCAAATTAATTCTAGATTAATTCTAGATTAATTTCTAATTAATTAATATAGTTTCTAGTTAATATATTATCACTTTAATATATTAATAAACTATTTATTTTATTTCTATTGATTTATTAATCATATAATAAATCAATCTTTCTTTCTACTGAACTTTCTACCAAACCTCCAGCTATGAGGGCAACCCAAATGGACTATGCTACTATTAATTAGGTAAATACTAATTATTAGTCATGGCTTAGACACCTAATCCAACAATTTATTCCTCTTACTCACCAGCTTTTGCCTTTTTATTGCTAATGTTAATTGTCTCTCTAAGCCAACATCCTACAAAGAGGCCGTCTCTGATCCCCTTTGGCAGAACGCTATGGCTGAGGAACTCGCAGCTCTTCATTAGAATCATACGTGGGATTCTCTTCCTCCTGGAAAGTACACAATGTTGTCGTTTGGTATATAAAATCAAGACAAAGTCTGATGGGTCCGTTGAGCGTTATAAAGCCAAACTTGTTGCGAAATGATATTGACAAAAGTATGGTATGGATTATGAGGAAACATTTGCTCCTGTTGCAAAAATGACGACTGCACGTACCTTGATTGTTGTTTCCTCCATTAGACAATGGAAGATTTACCAGATATATGTCAAGAATGCGTTCTTGAATGGTGATCTTCGTGAGGAAGTTTACATGTCTCCTCCCCCAGGCATTGCTCACCAGCCAGGAGAAGTTTGTCGGCTTCAGAAGGCTTTGTATGGTCTCATACAAGCCCCTCGTGCTTGGTTTGAGAAATTTTCTACGGTGATTACTTCGCCTGGCTTTTGTCCTAGTAAACATGATTCTGCCTTATTTGTTAGATGTATGATTGTAGGCCAGATCCTTCTCTCCTTATATGTTGATGACATGATTATTACCGGGGATGATCATGATGGTATAAAGTCTTTGAAACGTGATTTGGCTTACCATTTTGATATGAAAGACCTGGGCTTGTTGCGTTATTTTTTTGGGGATTGAAGTTGCTTAATCCCTAAAGGGTTATCTCTTATCTCAGATGAAGTATATCTCATATTTGTTTGACCGTGCACGTCTCATGGATAACCGAACAGTTGATACGCCTCTAGAGAGTAATGTCAAGTACTCTCCAACTGACGGTGTTCCCTTGTCAGATCCGAGCCGTTACCGTACCATTGTGGGGAGTTTGGTCTATCTCACCGTCACCAGACCGGATATTGCTCATGCTGTTCATGTGGTTCGTCAGTTTGTCACCGCTCCTTCTACTGTTCACTAGGGAGTTGCCCTTAGTATTTTGAGATATCTTCGTGGCATTCAGTTCCATAGCCTTGTGTTCCCTTCCACGTCCTCTCTTGAGCTGCGTACCTATAGTGATGCTATTTGGGATAGCGATATTTATGATTGCATGTCCACTACTAGGTATTGTGTCTTTCTTGGAGATTCATTGATTTCATGGAAAAGCAAGAAACATGATGTTGTCTCTCGATCTTCTACATAATTCGAGTATCGAGTCATGGCTATTGCCACTTGTGAGATTGTCTGGTTGCGATGACTTCTTGTAGATATGGGTGTTCATATTTCTCAGCCTACCCCATTGCACTGTGACAACGAGAGTGCGATATTGATTGCCAAGAATTCGGTGTTTCACGAGCGCACAAAACATATTGAGATTGATTGTCATTTTACACGACATCACCTTCAGCATGAGACTATCTCTCTTCCTTATGTTTCGTCCATCTTACTGGTTGCAGATATGTTTACGAAGCCCTTGACTGCTCATCGGTTTCATTTTTTGACTGACAAACTCTCAATGCTTATTGCTATAACATTGTGAGTTTGAGGGAAGATGTTAGCCAAATAAATTATTGGGCTCCTTTTGTTCGGGCTTTATGCTCAACCCATTTTAGCTAGGTTTACCCTAATTGCTTGTCTATATATTGTCTTCCTCTTTTCTTTGTACTTATACTTTTCATTGATAATAATACGAAACTCTAACTGTTTTCCTGTTCTCTGATTATTAGTTTACAATTTTAACATCAGCTAAATTAAAAAGTACTTTTACATGCAAATAGATTTTAAATAAGCATTCCCAAACACCGCCGAAATAGTTCATGTCAATTACGTGATAACATATTTCCCCATGATACCCCTTTTGTATACGGTTGGTAGTCATTGACTCGTTTCTGTTTGTTTGAATCAAAAGTACAAATGAAAATACAATTTGGAAGTGATTGTATTAAAATATACAAATCGTATTCCTAATTACACAAGCCTGTGACGCACATCGAAAGTCGACAAGACACAAAATATTTGGTCATAAAAAAATGTCTTGTATTGTGGGTTGAAATTGTGCTTTGGAGGTTTATGAAATGGGAAGTAATTTGTACAGAACAATGCAATATGCGGACAAAGAGCATATCATTGCTATATAAGAATCAAGAAGGGAATGACTAAATAAACACCCTCTTTTTACTTGATGTATATTCTATTCAAAGTCAACTGTTTTTTATTTGTTGAATTTGTATTGTTTTCCGTAAAAATTAAAAATGATTGGTTGAAAACTATTTGACTTATATTTAAAGGTGTATATGAGATGTTTATATAGTAGCACCCATAAAAAATTATTATGTACAAATCGCTTCCCTTATAAAATAATTATTGTAATCAATACAAATTTTGACCAATGGAAACGTGTCCCGCGAAAACTGTCGACCTCCGCTGAAGCAAATCACCATTGATAGTTCCACAAACCGATCGAGAAAGTAACTTTTAGCTAAATAAACTTTAAAAGTAAATTTGAGGGACATTAATAGTAAAACAATTTTGTGAGAGATGAAAATTGGATATTTCAAATAGTTGGTTGGTTTCTAGATTATAAGTCTGCAATACCACAATGTATCTTATATAAAAGTATTAATCAATAATCATTACGAATAATTAGTGGAAAAACGATTTTGATTCGTAAATTCTTCTATTTTTATTATTTACAATATTTTATATGCTTGATAAATGTCCAAACCATTTTATTAGGTTATGTATATCGCATGAATTTATTTAATTATTTTAAAATAGAATGTAATAAAATAACGAAATAGATACTGCTGAGTAATACTGAGCGCAAATTCAATGAAGAGTGATTTACATGAAGAAAGTATTATTAAATTTTGACAAACAAAAGTTATTTAAGTGTTCTATATTCCAAAAGAATTTGCGGTGTCAAATAAAGACAACAAGCAAAAACCAGCGCATTGTTGAAGGTGATTTGGGCTTATTAATCATTAAATTCTGAAAAAAGAAATCTTAAATTAATAAAACTGAATCATAAATAAGAAACATTAAATTATAAATATAAATATTAAATAACAAATAATAATTAAATAAAGTCTCCTGCAAACATTGTCATCTAATGCACAATGCACAAATTAATGTGCAAAACCTGTAAACCACACTGTTTCATGTGTCACCAGCTGTGAAAAGGGTCGGACTACATAGTGACAAAGATTCAACACAATTTTAAATTTGTAAATTAGGTAATCAAATATGTAGGTTAGAAAGCTAATATTTAAAAAGGTTTAAATTCGTACAAAGTGAATTTTGTGTATTATAAGATCATTGTGCAATCTTTTTCATTTTTATAAATGAATTTATAAACAATAAAAACATCAAAAATCAAATATATAGTCTGTACTCTGTACTCTGTAGCCATAGCTTACAAGTTACAAGATTTTGTGAGCTGGTTTTAGTTTAAAAAAAAAAAATCGCACATGTGACATGACTGTTAACACAATGATTTTCAACCAAATTATGTTTCTTTTGAGAACATATACAAGCAAGAAACCGAAAACTAATGTTTCTTTTAGACTAAGCAGGTATTATCCAATCCACCAAGGAGCAGTCGTACAAGGGCTTCAATCGCAGAGGGTTTCTGATCAAAAGTTTCCAACGAAATACATATTATTAAGAAATTAAAAGACAAAAGATAATCATAAATTAAAATATAATTGCATGTTACTGATCTTATGCTACATTGTTAACTATAAAAATTAACGTTACATACACATAAAATTCAATTAGAATTAAGATATCAATATAAAAAAACGTCTACATGCCAGCGACACTAAAGATTCAAAGTCCAACTCAAATATTTAGAATCGCAATTGACCAAATTAAGTATGCGACAACAAAAAACAATAATAATATCACGTATCTAGGTTTCATGGTCACGGTTTCAATTTTATGGCATCGACAAGAGACAAGAGAGAATCACAATCGAGCACACCACTTTCACACTTCACATTCAATTATTCAAGGTCAATTGCAATCACAGTAATTTGAACAATGAATGTGCGTAATGAAAAAATATTACGAGTATTATATTTAAATTTGATGGATATATAATATGTAGATTTGTGTTATAGTTAATAGAAAAGTTTGCCTTGTGTTAAAATTATTACTAATATATATATATATATATATATATATATATATATATATATATATATATATATATATATATATATATATATATATATATATATATATATATATATATATATATTAACATTGATATTTTTATGATCATGTTCAATTTTAATGCTCGGGTAATATCGGTTAAATATTTTATTTGATACATATGATGTGATTATTGTTTTTTTTTATTAGTAATGAATTTTTATTTTTCAACACATTTTATCAAAAGAGATATGAAAAGTAACATTAAAAATAGAAATGACAAGTTTTAATTTAATCGAAACTTGCTAAGGGTGGACGGAGTAATGCGAAAGATGGGTGAAAGATGGCTTTGGGCTCGGCGGTACCGCCGGTACCGCTGCCCCGCCTCTTGCGGGCTCGGAAAGATTGGGATGGGAATGTTGGCTTGTGGCTTCATGAACCTCCTGAACCCACACATATATACATATATATATATATATATATATATATATATATATATATATATATATATATATATATATATATATATATATATATATATATATATATATATATATACAAACATATATATACATACACACGTATATATATATATATATATATATATATATATATATATATATATATATATATATATATATATATATATATATATATATATATATATATATATACTCATATATATATATATATATATATATATATATATATATATATATATATATATATTATTTTGGGTATTATTTATTTAATTTAATATTAAGAATCTGATGTGACATTGTGGTTCAGTGGGTTCAGTGGGTACTGGTTCCATGGGTGAAAGATTGGTGAAAGATGGGGAAAATAGAAGTGAGAGGAGAGTGAAAAGCTGACGTGGCGCGTGGGTTCAGTGGGATGGGAGGGATCTACTCCCCCCACCCTAATAGTTATCTATTGCTCTCATGTTTATTGTCAACCTTAATTAGTTTTGAATTTAACAATAGGAAATTTACTTAATAACATTTTACAATAAATTTTTAAGTAGTTTCTATTTGATTTTAGCACAAGCTGACCTCCAAAATATCTGTAGCATAAGTCCATGCCTAGTGTGAAACCTTCGATCTATCCTAAAATATATAAAAACATTGATTACAGTGTATTGTACGTAATTTAGACACACTTAAAGCAAGTTATAGCTAGCTTTTGATATATTTCATTAATCTTTATTTCTTAAATGGGTGTACATGATTTGAGTAACAACACCACTCTCCGAACCACAAAAATTAAACAACTAAAAAATTAGATGAAAATAATTCACTTCAAAGATTACAATTAATAACCCATAATACCATAGAAACATAGGGTTTAATTAAACCTAGTTAATTAGAACAGAGTGATTCTTCTTCAATTCTGGATAACAAGAAATTAACTGCATCGGCAATCTCATCTACTGTACTCAATTGGCATCCATCTTCAAGCTGTCCATACAAGAACACTAGACTTAATTATCAATTAAACATGATAACCCGATATCTTAATTAAAATTTCAATGTCTCCCACTCTAGTTTTGATAAGACATGGATCAACAAGTAACTCCTTGTTAATTTTGAATCCATCTTAGGGCTCATTACATGGGAGATTAATTGCAGAGCACTAACAATATTTTTGGCATGTCAGGATCCTTGTGTGTCCACTAAGGCTGTGTTTGATAGTTTTAGATCTGAATGAGTAAGATGTCTGACGGGTAAATATTATCATATTGCTGACTCGATCAGACTGTATGAACTTGGCAAGATGGGATTTTTAGTATTATCAAACCCCCGGACTTGGACCGAGTTAAACAATCAGGTCTGACCGGACCGTCAGACGCAAATCAAACACAGCAGACTAATGTACTGAAAAACAAGGAATGAAGACTAACCTTGACACTAAGAGTGTAGAGAACCATCTGTTCAACTGTGGTAACATTGAGGTGAAGAATAGTGAACCATAAACACTGTAGACCGGCCACCATCTTCAACAGCTGTCTCTGCCGTTTCTTTGAAAGTATCTTAAGGTTTGCATGGCTCTCCACCATTGTCACTTCGATTTCTGCCATAGCTGGTGGGCGGTTCTTGATCGTGGTTGCTGAACCACCACCTCCGCCAACACCATTGGTGGTCTGGGCAATAGAGTACTGCGGGAATGCAAAGAACTCACCAAAGGGCTGTCGTGGTGGAGAATGACCACTAATATTGTCTCTTTTCTTAACCTCTAATGTCTGTAATTGTTGCTCTAATTCTTTCACAAAGTTTATGGCTCCTGCAACTATTGATGCCTGATCACCCTGGAAAGTTATTCATTTATATTTAGTTTTTCGACAAATTACATCAAGAATCTAAATATAGAGAAGAAATCAATAATTGCCACTTTTTTATTTAGACAATATCAATCATGTTTAGGCGTTAATAGTAATTTTCATGCAATCATGTTCATTGGTGATGCGACTTCCTTGTCTTCTATCTAATGTGGAATATAAAACACTGTTCGTTCAACTAGTTCTTTTTATAGTAATTTTCATATACTCTTACAAATGTTGAGTTTCTTGTCATATGTATTTAAAATTAACTGAATAATTTCTTGCGTAAAATCAGCACCTTATAATCAATCATAAATAATAACATAAGAAACCAAAACTTGATTCGCTTATGATCGCTTTGCATACCAACATTGCTACCCCTATAATAATTAGAAAAAATAAAATAATGTAACCAACAATCAAACTTATAAAAGATATCAATTGAATTCTTACCCTTTGAACGTAAGAAGACGGCATCAATGACCGGATCTCGGCTAGGTATTCATTCATCTGTTTCCGGCGGTTGCGCTCGACAGTTATATGAGTCATCCTTTGATTCTCCAAGTCTTCTTTATTCTTACCACTCTTGGTTCGCCTCCTCTTTCTCCGGCCTACCGGAGTGGCCTTGGTGGATGCCACTGTGGCAGTTGGTGATGATTCCACCTTCATGTCACCGTGAGGTAAACCCAGTTCTCCAAGAAAAAACCTGTCGCACCCATCACCGGTGGAACAATCTTCCGGCGACGATTTAGGATCCCATTGGTCTTGAATATGCTTCACTGAAGAAGATGAAGAGTATTCCCCCCAATATGCATGGACACTTGCTGACCCAGCTTGCAGATGATTAATATTATTTCTACCCTCCAAAAACCCACCGATAATATGATCATCCGGCAACACATAATCGTACCCGAAATTACCAATTTGCTCTAGTGGATATATTATTGTCTCTAATGCCATATCTGATATCTCTCTCTCCCTGTGTGTGTGTGTCTTTCTCTATAATGTCATATGCATGAAAGTGTTTTGTTGGAATGTTCTTGGAAGGATATATAGGATGCTACCAAGAGTCGACTACGGGATGTGGGTATCGAAGGAAAAGTCTAAAATTGCAGCTTAATCCGAAGTATAAGACCAAGAACAAAACTACTTCAAAGATCAAAACAAAGGAGCCTTTTCGATCTATCTTGATGGTAGACAACACTGGACTTTGCATCTATTTCTTGTTCTTATAAAGATGAACCCTAAACGAAACAAAAGAATCTACAGTACGTTTACACGTGATGGTGTAAGCAGCCCCTAGTGTTAGAAAACCCGAGATATAGCTTATATATAAATAAAAAAAATAATATATAAATATATATATATATATATATATATATATATATATATATATATATATATATATATATATATATATATATATATATATATATATATATATATATATATATAGAGTTAGTATTAAATACATTTGGTAATTATTGTGTGATTGTGAGACCAATTGTAGACCATTAGATTGAAAAAACGTGTGGCTTTGATGATAGTGGCAATTCTGTAAATAAAATAAAAGAAAATTTAATTCACTGATTAAAAACGTGAGAATAAGGGTATAAATGTCAATTAGTTGTGCCTATAAATTAGGAATGAATTATGTAAAAACAAAAAGGCTACGATCAGTTACGACAATCAGTTACGTAAAAAAAAGAACATTACAATTATCTTCTTCTTCCAAAAACAAATCAGTCATATAAGAGTGCATCGATGAAGGAGCACAGTAATTATTGTTGAAGTAAAGATGCATTCTCGAAGAATGAACATGTAAAACAAAGAAGAAAATATGCTTTCTCGGAGAATGACGTGTAAAATTCATTTTTGAATAATTGTTTTCTGGGTTAGGAGTTTTGCAACAATGCTCATGAGTGAATTATAAGTATTTTTGCATATGTATTCTGAGAGAATGGTATGCTGGTAAAGAATCTGTAAAGAAAAAAGGAAGCTGGGAAAAGAAGAATACTGCATTCTTAGAGAATGTGTTGTGTTATATAACAAAAAGAAGAATACTGAATTCTTAGAGAATGTAAACACTATGATACAGGAACTAAACACAAAAACAGGAAAAATGATAAAAGGGAATACGGGAAAGAAAAGCCTCATATTCTCTGAGAATGTCTCATTCTCTAAGAATGCCCCATTCTCTGAGAATGCATTCTCGGAGAATGTAAACTAACAAAAATTGATCTGCTCACACTTTGTCTTCCCCTATCGTCCATCTTCGGTGAAGCATTTCATCGAACATGTTAAAGGCATGTTCAAATAGAACCTGATTCAATCGCAATCTGAACCCAACGTAAATCTTCCGTCGATGCAATCGGTTGCGGCATGGATGCGGGCTCGATTAGCTCTTTTTTGCAATTGTCGGTTCCACCGTCTTTCTCTCTGCTTTGCGACATCTACGAGGATTGCGGAATGGATGTGGTCAATCGACGGCGAGTTAGCTGATCATCAGTGGGCAATCGACGGCAATCCACCACCGAAGAAGTGATTTTGTTGCCGGTGGTGGTCGACGGTGGTGGAGTTGGTCCCTGTGGTCGCGATTTTGTTGCCGGTGGCTAATTAGGGCTTGATAGATCTTCGCATATAAGAAGGGAAGAAGAGGATAGAGAGGGTTAAATGTACCATCATACCCCTTAAAAATGAGTGGACCACAATTAGTCCTACAATCTCACAGTATTTATCAAATGTATTTGAACCTACATCTATATATATATATATATATATATATATATATATATATATATATATATATATATATATATATATA